>CAMXCT020001555.1:104715-145535 GCA_947184155.2 Cladocopium goreaui
CTAAAACCATACTAAAACCAAGGAATTTGTGCTCTGGGTGTCAGACATTTTTTTTGCGATCAGCGTTTACCGGACATATCAGCTTTCACAGGATCATTTCTCAACAGGACCTACTTGAGGGTGCATTACATTTAGTACATGGGTAATAACTGGCATAAGTATAATTATATAAATCATATATAAATAGAATAATATAGTATGTATATATATATATGTACTATATATATTATGTTATTTGTCATCATCAATATTACATCTTCATATACACCATTGAACCTTATTGAACGCGTGTATTATATATATATATATTAGTGGGGATATTCCACACATAACTTTCTAATTCAATGCTTACTAGCCGCTTGGAGGCAACCCCTTTCTCCACCTGAGTTCTCCCTGCTCGATGAATTGACCAATGCCATACCTGGCAGCCAAAAATTGTCGTGCCAACTTGTCAACTTGTCAACCCATAGATTTTTTGAGAGTTTTGGCAACCCCCCAATTATTTCGCTAAAATCGTGCAAGAAAAGATTGAGACATAATGTTAAGATTAATGAGCTATCCTGTTATCTATCTATTATTTTGCGGGGTACTATCTCCATCTATCGCCCATTTTTCCCCAGCGACAGAGAGGGAGGGGCCTTTCACCACCAAGCACGGCGGCCAGAAAGGCAATGAAGAAAACGTCGTAGGCGGCCCATGCATTCAACGTGTAGCCTGGCTACTGAGAGATGGACAACGCTGAAGTAATCGAATGAAGCACATACAGTATGTCCAATCGAAGTATCCATGAAAAAAACTACAGAAACATACAGAAACTAACCCTAAGATATCAACTTTAGATAACTTTGGTATGTTTGGAAGATGCTGTTGCCACCGAAAAGAGGCCAATCATATGTGCCTGAACGTTGCCAGCCTTCCCCTGAGACGAGCCATTTGACTCAATCCCAGAAGGGTACCGCTACTTGGGATATTAAAAAAATGGAGATCACCCCCAGATAACCCCCAAAATTACACAAGTTTAGTAAGGAACTGATTTTCAACCATCAATCTTGCTGGCGACCAATTTTCAGACCAACCCACTTGGTTTGCACATCCAGCCCAGCGATCCCATCATGGACAGTTGGATCGAGAAACAGAGGCGAAGGACCAGCTGCTGCTTCTTTGGCTGCAGCTGATATAGACCTCACAGCCAAAAAAACATGTTAGGAAATGCCGAAATGCCCATGAAACACAACAAGAACGATCCTTCGCCAACTTCTACCGTAGTTTTCTCATGTGTTCCTAGTTCTTTCGCTATCGCTCCAAATCGACAGGCTGAGCTCAGCCAAGCAGCAAAGGAAAGCCATGGCCAACAAGTATAGCAACGGAATGATCAGCACAAACACGGCAAAGGTAACCTGGTATCACCAGCATCAAGCTGCCGGTGCGCCCACATGTGGGCACATGTTGGATTGGTAAATGAGACATGGGGCAGCAAAGGATCCACACATTGCCGCTATGTCACTATGTCTGTCAAACATTATTAAACCATCCGAGTGAGGTCATTTTCAGCCATGTGAGATCATGTGAAGATGAAACCAGGATGGGTGAAAGGATCATACGATCATACTGTAGAGCGCAGGCTTTTCCCAGAATCTGTGGACTCCATGTGGACTCCCTAAATCCATCCTTTCATGTTTTAGCTTCATGGTGGAAATCCCGTTCACTTGTTGGGAACTCTGGTTGCTTAAGACCGACAGTTGAGAAACCATACAGAAGCGTCCCATTCCAAGGCTGACCTGATTGTACACCATGGTGATATGCTGTGCGTCCAAGTCATGGTTTTTGTGATCGGAAAGAGCTCTGGCATCAAATGAAAACACATGTTCATCATACAAAAATGCTTCTTTCATCTTGAAGTTAAGCTATGCAACGACCTACAAGTATTCTGTCCCTGTCGGTGGAAAGAAGCAAGGACCAAACACAGAAAGGGCTCCGATGACACGAAATGCCCTCTACTCGCACCAGCTCCCCTATGCTCTACTAGGAACTGCCTTCTTCTGGAAAAAACAACACCAAAAAAAAACAACAACATCACAAAAAGAACTGCATCATCATCACTACTCATCACATCTCATCACATCTCATCACATCTCATCACCATGCCACCCCCCCACGGCCTGCAGGTAAGTGGAGCCTTGCTTTCCAAGGCGCGACAAGAGGCCCATAATGCCTCAGCTGTCAACAGTGTAATGGACACCTTTCCATTTGCCAAAGTTTCTCCAGACCGTCCGCTGGCGCAGTCCTTGAGCTTCGATAGCTTCGTAAGATCCACAGAACGTGTTCCTTTAGCTTCACACCACAGAGTTGAAGCAGCAACAGGGCTTGGTGAAGACAGGGTGAATGTTGGGCTATACGCTCGCTCTGGATCCTCCCCACATCGTGGAAGAAGCTATGGCTTGACCTTTTGAGTTAGTTGAGCACTGACCTTACTCATGGAACTGAGTTTGGAAACCCAGTTGTGCCTCCCTAAGAATTGGTTCAATGACACATTTGACCAATGAAACAACAGCGGGAAGGCGGGCAAGTCTGACAGGACATTTGAGCCAATCATAGCAAAACATGAGTCTTACAACTGAATACGCTGATTGATGGTGACCAGCTTGACGAAAATCCTCCATTTGAACCCCTCGAACAAATCAGCATCAAGGAACAATCGAACCCCGACAGCACCCCCGACAGCACCGATCAGGTGCACTGTGTATCGATTAGATGGTGCGACGTCGCCCTCTAACGAACGGACATCATGATTGTGTCTCTACCACCACAGAACCTCACACAGCAAACATCAAACCTCAGGAAACAAATTGACAAAACATTGAACACCAAGATCAAACATAGCAAACAACATGCAAACAAAATACATTGGTACACTATGGTACACTCACCCTATCCCAGCATCTCTCTTTTACAATCTTTCAATCTTTCTCACTCTGAAGCTTTGGAAGGAAAGCGAAACATGGTGAACTAGAAGATGTGGTTCTTTTAGTGATTCTTTAACTGGCAATTACATGCAATTACTGTATTGGGCTGCAGCTGTGGCTGACTCCAAAACTCGGTGCTTCAACATGAGTAGTTTCAGTGTCGCAAACACCAAGCCTTTCTTTGTGAGATGGTTGATGTACCACTCATTTCTGGTAAGTCACTGGTGTTTTTATTTGCTGGCTTTCCCACAATAACCATGGCCGTGCCAAGCTGCTGTAAGTCTTGGAAGTTGGCTGGTCTGTCACCTGACCACCGGGCTTGTCGGGGCGAAAGCGGATCAAACTGTCTATAAAATCTAGGTTTGGGATCTTGTGCATCACCACCATGAGTAGTACCGTGAAGCTTGTTGGACAAGGCTGAATAGCTTTTGAGTGGAAGTGGGATGACCAGCCCTTTCCGAAATTCGCAAATATAGTAGGTTGACAGTACGGTCACCCTCCATTTCTGGTACGTCATTTGTGATAGTTTATTGTTTTGGGTTTGCCACATTCAACTTGAATCTCATGACCCCACGGAATGCGCCTTCAGGAAAGTGCCAACTAAGCCACCAAAGGCCACATCAACCTTCAGGATCGGGGAGGAGCACAACCAACGGGTGCAAAATGGGCAATGACCCACCAAATATGGCATATTTGCACATGGGCAATTCTGGCAATTCACCACAGCCATCTCTGGAGGTGGGTCCAACAGCTGAGGCTCCCAGGGGTCTTAACGTTGGAACCATATCGACCTTCTTTGTTGACGAATCCTTGTCAATGCACAAGTCCGTTTGGAACACATCCCCAAATATACCACGTTTCCCAAAATTTGAGAGGTTAAACCCTCCACTTTGAAGAGCTAAAGAACCAGGAATTGTGAGTTCTCCACGGTCTGAGATGCAGACAACTTCCAGCTGCCAAGACAGGACCTTGACACGGCCAGTCATGGCGACCACTGACTCAACTGGTCGGATCATTGCAAGCGCCTATACCCTCTACCATTCACATAGATCTGGGACAGGCATCATTTATATTATGGAATGTAGAGACTTCATCAATCATATAAATATAATGTGGGTAAAACAATCATAAACCATCCCCGAGTCATCACCATTACTTTATAGGAATGGAGTCAAGCCCCGTGGACGATCCATGGAGGTTTATTTAATGGGAAAGTCATTGAACACCTCCATTAAAACCTATAAATAGTGGATTCAATGGTGGATTAAAACCTATAAACCTCTATTTGAACTGTAGGTTTTTTAATGTGCAAAATCAAAAATCAACTAAAAATAACTATACATTGGGATAAATTAAGTATGTTCCATTGGTTTTAATGGGATGGAGGTTTCTAGATGGGAACAGCATTGAACTGGTGGATTTTCCAGAGGCTACTGGTCGATGGTTTCAACATGTTTCAAGCCCTCAGAGCGAAGACGTCATCCCTTGCAGGGTTGAACCTTTGACACACAATATGGCGCTTCATCTGGAAAGGGAATCACAATAAATTATATTGGTGATAATAATCATCCATAATCTCAATAATCATCCATAATAAGCTGATAATGAAATGTTGCTGCCCCGATAGACATCACAGTCACAGGCCGGCCCGGTACTGCCGAGCAGCAGTCAGCAGGATGCAAATCACTTGAGCCAAGCCTGACCGGCTTTGAAAACACCTGGTTTTCACCAGCAAATAGATGAGTCAACCATATATAATGGGGTCAACCAAGACTAGATAGGGATTTAAGCCTTACATGGGGATGTAACCGCCATATAATTGGGGATGTAAGCTGTTTTGAAATGATGATTGACAACCATCAATATCTATCAATAAAGCTGCCTGCAAAGACCATTGTCGACTGTCACAGCTACAGGTAAAAAGCAATCCCTCTCCCTGCTGCACGGGGGCAATGAGATGTCCCATGGAAACATCACACAACCATAGCGAACATCTTCCAATCAACTGCAGGATTCAAACCCAAATAGTTGTCTTTCTTGGAGCCATGCACAAATAGATTATCACGGGGGATGAGACTAAATTTGACATCCTAAAAGGAAATTAAACATGCCTTTGAAGCCTCTGCTGAGTATTGAGTATCCAATAAATTCTTGAAGGTGTTAGTTATAGTTATTAGTATATGGTTAATCTATGTTAATCTCAGTATTTGCCTTTGTTTTACATTGTTCCTCCACCGCACGGCCTAAGATGCGCAAACGATGTCTGTCGGGTCGCGAACAGGTCGTTGGCGAAACTGAGCCTGAAAGAATTCGGTCGGTTGGTGGAAGTTCCAGGGACCTCCGAACCCCCAACCGATGCCATTGGTTTCTGGATATGGTATATATCGTTGATTTCATATATAGTTGAGATTATATAACATTATATAACATTATATAACATTATATAACCATATTGAGTATCATTTAGAATCTCATCATATCATTATATATACAACAGTATATAGTTGATTTCATCTCAGAAGGCAAAACTGTGGTATGATTGTGAATAGTAATGGTTTGTTATAAGTGGTTTTACCACTCTATCAGTCTTAGGACGCATGGGTATGGGGCAAACCATTCGGTCACTGTTTCGGACGCATAATGTAATACATGGCCACATGGCTATGCTTGCGATCTAAAAACCATCCATTGTTTGGGTCGGCCTTGTATGATTTATGGGCAATGACAATTCCCTTAAAAATTCGAGATAAAAGGGGTAAAAGGACCTATAATTTCGATCTGTTGAAACAAATCCCTTCTTGCTCTGGTGGTTGGTTTTTGAAGCAATCCATTGCCAAAAACATGCAAGCACATATGCGCATCATTTCCGTTTCTTGTTCCAAACGCAACATATTTTTGGTGAATCATCATGGCACTGCGGATTTTCATCCATTTTATAGCGCCACTTTGCATTACCCAACAGATCCAAAAGGGTATTTAAGGTTTGTCTGACACTAGGTGTTCCGTCATACTACCACTACATCTCTATTTTTGTTGTCATATATCTTATCACATTAATATATCATCAATATACGGCTAATACAAAATCAATATTCCGTTAATATCATGTGGTTCTTACTGTAATTATTATATCCCAAAATCATAAATTCGTATCCCAGTGTTTCTTGATTCTACAATGCCTGCATTTCATTTCTTAGATCCCTCGCCGTCATTGGTTTGACATTTAAATATATTCAAAAACCCATGGTTTTTCCATCATGTCACCATAACATATTCACTATTTAACATTTTTTAACATACAATAATTTGTTGTTTATGCATCATGTCGCCATAACATATCCATCTTGAACATCCGGATATAGTTTGTTGTTGATATCCCTCGTTTCCTGTCATGTTCACCTCCATCGTCGGGGCAGTACCATCGATGGACCCATAGCATGGCATGTCCCAGCAGCAACGACCTCGTGGACGGTGGAGCTGAGGATCCAACAATTGACCGTGCAAAATGGGTGGTTTTTCCATACAAAAAGTAACCAATTTAGCCCTATTAAACAAAGGAAATTGAACCGTAGCAAAATCGAGATTTATCCAGAAACAACAATGGAATTTAATCTTTGGGACTTGGGACTTAAAACTCAATTCCAAACATGAAATTTGTTGGATTTGCAGAATTTTCATCCTAAGCAACCACACATGTTTTTTTGTTTATTTATCAGCAACCAAATCATGAAAACAAACATTATCAATACCCCAACCCTCAAAGCATGTCTCGACTGGAAATACGTTGCTTTGTCTCCAGCGGTGCCAATTCAATTGCCAATGGAAACGGGGAATTGCGCGCATCAAAACTGAAAGATAGTGATGAATATTTTTTGAATCTAATTGATATTTCCTGACTGCGCAGAATCATGGGAGCGCGCAGAATCATGGGAGCTGGGAAAGGGACATGAACTAGGACCACACTTTGTGCGAGCCTGCGCAGTCGAAATGCATGTGAAGATTTCAGAAGCGCCACTTACTTATGCGAAAATTTACAGGTAAAATGCCGCAGGCCAAAACCTAGGACCCGCACTTCGTGCGAGACTGCGCAGTCGAAACGCATGTCAACATTTCACAAGAGCTAGCCACTTTATATGGAAATGTACAGGTAAAATGTCACAGACCAGAATGAGCACAGAACGCGGACGCACACTTTGCCCAGTCGAAATGCACTTCAACATTTCGCGAGAGCCACTTTACACGGAAATTTACAGGAAAAATGCCGCGCCCCAGAAGCGGGACCCGCACTTTGTGCGAGCCTGCGCAATCAAAACGCATGTCAACATTTCACAAGACGAGCCACTGCAGACGGAAATTTAGCGGGAAAAAGGCTCGCGCCCAGAGTGAGCACCCTGATCAAGCACCGGCCTTTACACTTCCCGTAAGAACCCCTCAGTGTGGACACGCTGTTTGGGGAAAAAGGCATTACGCTAGACTTTCAGAAAGAACCTTTTCTGTCTGTTATATTTGATGTGCCTCTTGACTTGAGCAATAACAATATTTGAAGGATAAAGAAGAAATGCTGGGCGCTGCTGCTGGGGCGGGCCCATGTTGTGGCCGACGGACGCTGCAGGCAGGTAGTCCTCTCCATCCGCAGCGATGTTGCGGATTACAGTATCCCGGGACGTGGATGAGGCCAGCAGCTTTGCTGCAAGCAGCTTTGCATCCTCCCACTTTGCTTCCACGTCACGCCCTCCAGCGCTGTGTTGTTCGTCTCAACCATCCCGCCAACAGCTGATGATGTGAACCCTCAACTGCTTGTAGGGCTCTTGCGCAGGCCCCTTCCAGTTCCACCCGGAGGCTTGGTGGCACAAGACCTGCGAACTCACCGGAAGACTCGTGGTTGGAAGCCCTAGTGTAGTGATCCAGAAATCAAATGTGGGGTGATGATAATGCCTCCAGGTTCTGGGTGCCCTCATGCATCTCCGAACTGAATTTCTGTGCCCGCCTTGGAAGTGGGTTCTTTGAAGATTCGCTAAAAAATTCAGCTATTCAGCTATTCTTCCTAGCCCTTCTACATTTGGACGCCAGCCTTGGGCGCTGCTCTGCTGGCAACTGGCGGAGGCGCCTTTGCTGGAGGTGCTGCCACAGGCGCGCCGCATTTTCCTGCTCCTTGCATGGCTAACCAATTTCGACTGCAGGGGACGAGGACGGAAACACGCCGATTCCGGCCATGCTGAGAAGAGCAGCAGAACTGCCGACTGCCTGTGGCCACAATAGCTCGGAAACATTGTGATCCAGCAAAAGCAGCGGGGATGGTAGGCATGAGCGGATGACGATGAAATTCCATGCAACGGCGATCGCTGCCTTGTGTACGCTTGGCTTCTTTCATGTCTCCCAAGCCTATGCAGTGGAGTTCCTCCATGATAGCTTGCCTTTGAGAGCAAGCCTCCAATACCCAGGCAGTCATTGGGCACGGTGCTTTGCTTGAAGTTGAAGGTTGGCTTGACCCTGGCTTGTGTTTCCTATGCTGGTTCCATGCAGTGGAATCAACAATGGCACAGCTTTGACAGACGCGAAGGGCAAAGTGCCGAATTGAAGCTTTGATGGCGTTGTCATCCAAACCGGTGGAGGAAGAAGAGGGTTGCAAAGACCAGGAAGCAAGGCAGCAAAGGCATGCCGCAGTTGGAACATGGTATTCTATTTACCCAAGGGCAAACTTAGTTGCTGATCCCCATCCACCTCTCTGGTCTTCTTCATCCAGATCATAATTCTAAACATTGCGAATTCCAGTCTGAGCAGGTACTGAGGCTTGTAGCTGGCCGCTTGGCAAGGCAGAATGAGGCCCGTGCCCCCTCCAGTTGGGATCTTCCAGCCGCAGAGGGTACATCGAAGCCCATAGAATTGCATACTTTGGAAGATGGGGTGAGAAATTGTTGGGTTCCGCAGTGCGGGTAGATTCGGATACCACAAAAAAGCAACATCCTATTTTAAACAAAACATTTAAACACTATATATGATATACTTCTATCAAAAATAGATAGCTAGATAATGCTAAATAGTTGGATATATCAATAGATTGATCATGTCTCGGAGAAAATGGGATTTTCACAGATTCTCCAGTGCCAGATGTGCCAGGTACCAGTACCATTCAAGAAAATCTTGTCATTGAGTACATAGTCGCAAATGGTTCAACATTAAACACACATAGCTGAGACTACCAATAGATGGGATGACTCTGAATGACTATGATTTGTTCAGTTATAGTGTCTAGTCTGCTCTGTCCCTTTTTTTGTGGTATCCTTCCGTGAGATTACCAGAGGGTACCACAAAATCTCAACCAGTAGCTGGATATCGTGTTCCCTCATTAAGGGGAAACAAACCATGAAACCATCAAACTATCATCACATAATCCTACCCAGAAACCTGTGAAATTGCTGGCTTTGCAATGAACATTGCATCAAGTATAGACAATGTTTTGAAGGGAAAAACATATATATATATATATGGCCCAGCGTCTGGTGTTCCCCCCATCCCCTCCCCCGAGATGGTGATGGTCCCTATATGTATATGTAAGTTATATGTGTATATGTGTATATATATATTATTTCAAACTTTAGCCTCTTAACCTGTGGGCCTTATGGACCATGGAGGGAACTATGGAAGGGACTATGGAAGAAACCAGGGCAATAAGGATATCTTATAGAAGGTGATGTTAGAAACAATGTCAAGGGAAAATTAGCAAGCTTTTGAAGAAGTAAAGTAACAAAACAATGCACACAGCGAGGACACATCCAGATTCATCAATCTGGAGGTGCACTAAAAGTTGTGAAGTACTTGACCTAAATTGAATTTGTATTGTGGACCGGTGATGAATTCAGTTTTGCTAATAACAAAAACTTGCCATGGATACTTTATACCTATCTGATCCACAGTCTATAGATATAAAATTCTGATTGTGAGATTGGGGTGAACTTATGTTTCGGTCTTTCTTCTGAAGACTAAATCTACTTAGGTAATCTTAGGTGCAAATAAAATTCTACTTAGGCGTCACGAACTGACGCCTAAGTAGAATGCTATTTGCGCCAGATAGATTATGCATTCCAAATTCTAGTCTGGGGCTGTTGGAAGACAAAAATCATAATCTACTTGGGCGCAAAAAGAATTCTGCTTAGGCGTCACGAACTGACGCCTAAGTAGAATTCTTTTACTATTTGTGCCTTATTAGACCATGTCTTCCAAATTCTAGCCTGGGGCTGTTGGAAGACATTATTCATAGTCAAAATCTACTTAGGCGCAAATAGAATTCTAGTCTGGGGCTGTTGGAAGACATAATTCATAATCCACTTTGGCGCAAAAAGAATTCTGCTTAGGCGTCACGAACTGACAACTAAGTAGAATTCTATTACTATTTGCGCCTTATTAGACCATGTCTTCCAAATTCTAGTCTGGGGCTGTTGGAAGACATAATTTATATTCATAATCTACTCATGCGCAAATAGAAATCTAGCCTGGGGCTGTTGGAAAACATAATCCATGATCTACTTAGGCGCAAATAGAATTTTGCTTGGGCGTCACAAGCTGACGCCTAAGTAGAATTCTATGTGCGCTTAAGTAAATTATGCATTCCAAATTCTAGTCTGGGGCTGGCATTTGGGTGAAAATATGGTTTGCTTTCCCTTCAAGATGGGAGACATACTCAGGCGACAGAAACAAACGCCGAAGTGGAATTCTATTTGCAGCTAATTAATTTTCTAGTGTGAGACTGGGCTAAATTCAGCTTTGATTACTTAACAACCTTGCCCCAAAAGAACAAAGGCAATGCTGGTTGTTGGCTGCATTCCCATTGCTGTCTTTTTCCCCACCAGTTCTGGAATGGATCAAAAATATGCAGTAGCGGCAGCAGTGCAACATCCAGGCTATATTGTTGGTATTTTGTCACTCTGGCAAGACTGTTGCTACTACCGTGCTACTACCCATACAAGAAACAAACTATATTGCATATAGCTGCCGATAATTTCTTGGACCATGATTTGATACTTTTCAGAATATATATATATAGCGCTAGCGGTGGGGTTCTTGAGGGTGATGATGGGTTACTTTCAGGTTGGGACAAATGCATCCGGAATGGCTCAACCTTGTCCGTGCCTTCCTATTCCGGGATTCTTGGCACAGAGAACCAATTTACGTGACAATTTTCTTAGCGCAGAGGTCTCCAGAACGGTTCGGAACGGTTCTGCAGACCTCCAGAACGGTTCGGAACGGTTCTGCAGACCTCAACTTTGCACGGAAATATTTCTCCACAGCTTCCAAACCCCCCCAAAAAACGGTCAAGAGCAGTTCCTCCTGTTTCGCATTTTCAAAACCTTCCAAAGAGCCGCCCTGTGGCTCCAAGGGCCAAGGCTACAAGAGAAAGGAGTCAGAAAAACGACAAAGGGAAGGCAACTTCTCCGCCTAAGTCTTTGAACAGGCAGTGCAAAGGCATGCTGAGCACAAGGGAGAAGGTGAAACTGGATGTAGACTACAAAAGGCTGGAAGTTTCTCAGCTGTTTGTTCATGGAAGGCGTGGCCCCTTTCAAAATCTTACCTGTCTTGAAAACTGTTCTGTGGAATCTTTTCTAACAAAATCATACAACTGTGTAGTTTGTATTGAAATATCCGTTTGAAAGTATCGCTTGTGTTGAATCATCATTGCTTATGGTACTAGTATGTGTTTATTTGTTCAAACTCTATGTATTAAAGTAAAATAATTATATAGTCAAAATATGCTATTATACAAGTTAACATATGCTATTATATGGAGGTCTCCGGAACCGTTCCGAACCGTTCTGGGGTCTATAGGCTTTGAATCCGGAACCGTTCCGGAACCGTTCTAAATAGTTCTAAATAGTTCTGAGGTTTTGGAAGTATCCGGAACCGTTCCGAACCGTTCTGGGGAAATCCCTGGAACCGTTCCGAACCGTTCTGCAAACCCCAAATAATGGCTTATATGTTAACTTACTTTTATACTTGTATATAACTTGATAAAACCAAATATACACACTTGTAGCTTATAGCTACTCTGTAAAATACAACTCACAATCCATAACTCTTGACTATCAAACTTCAATAAATCAATTTATAAGTTTAAGGAACTGTTTTAAAATTGAAACACATTGTTATAACATGTTAGAACTGTTAATTTACAACTTAGAGCTTCTAGCTATGACTTGACACTAAAAACCGTGTAACTTATAACTTTGTAACCTTTTTAACTTTGAACTTACAACTTATAACTAAAACTTGGAACCTTTAACTTGTAACATAATTGTGACTTTACTTCTCGATTTGACTTCAACTGTTTAACACTTTATAAGTATATTTTTGATGTTTGCTTTACTTTACTTGCTTTGTATTTATGATTTATATAAGACTGTTTGAGTTTTTAGATGAATTATATGTTCTTGTTTGTTCGTGTATGTTTGAAAGTTTGGAAGTATATCGACGGGGTTTGTTTGTATAAAACGCAACAATAAAGTTTAAGCGTTGTATTCGGATAAAATATGATAAAATGACATATTTATAATGATTGTAATCTGTTACTGCAACACTGCTACGGACCAATGCACAACAACGTAGCGACAGAAATGCAGTAACACATCTTTGATCTGCTACAAATACGTAGGATTCCGTTTGCAGTTGATAAATTTGTTTCACCATGTTTTACCTAAGTTTAACCGTGGTCTTCGCAGCACCGAAAACAATACTTAAAAACTGTGGATTTGCATTTGCAGTTCATCCATGCACATGAGCACACAGCCATACATACACTCATCAATGCACTAGTTAACCAATTTTACAGTATACAGGGTCACATCGTAATATTGTTTTTATGAGTTCTTTTTTCTAGTTGGAGCTTGCGCACATGCATTCTTTGGTGTTCTCCTTTTTGAAGAAATATGGGGCCCCGAATTACACAGATGTTGTATATTGTTGTATACTGTTTTCCTTTCCAACTTACGGACCAATATTTTCAAATACGAAATTTGTATGTAACATCTAACTTGATGTTGAAAGGTTTTTTGTCCAAGAACTTGGAGCAATGCGTTTCCCTTTCAAAGTGGTGGGTTTTTCTTTCAAAGTGGTGGGTTTCTCTTTCAAAGTGGTGGGTTTCTTCATTGGGTGACATTTTTAGTGGAAACACACCTTATTTCCATGGATTGCTACATAGTTCTTTCCATAATTCTTTCCCTGGACATATGAAATCAACAGGAATCCAAATTTAAGAGACTAAGGTTTGAAATAATATATATATATATATGTAAGTAGTGTATGTGTATGTATATATATATATATAAAGTTTCCGCGCAAAACCTTTTCACAGCGCAGCAAGATCAATGTTGTCCAAATTAAACAATACAAAACAGATGAAAAGACGCTCCCTTAAAGATTCATACGATTCCCCCTTGCCTTTCCCTGCCACGCCAGGTGAAAAAACAAGCCTAAGGGATCGTTAGTACCCCTCCGACCCCAAACCGCCATGCCGGTTGGAGAAGGAGCCTAGAGTACTTTCATGTGCTCGGGCCCCCGCCCTCATCATCCTTAATCCATCCGGAGAAAAAATGTTTTGGCCACTTTCCTCTTTCCAGGGTGGTAGTGGGTTTGGGAGCTGAAGCCAACACTGCGGGAAACGGTTAAGGCGTCAACTTTATCCCCGGGTCGTAGGAACAAAGTTTCCGCGCAAAACCTTTTCACAGCGCAGCAAGATCAATGTTGTCCAAATTAAACAATACAAAACAGATGAAAAGACGCTCCCTTAAAGATTCATACGATTCCCCCTTGCCTTTCCCTGCCACGCCAGGTGAAAAAACAAGCCTAAGGGATCGTTAGTACCCCTCCGACCCCAAACCGCCATGCCGGTTGGAGAAGGAGCCTAGAGTACTTTCATGTGCTCGGGCCCCCGCCCTCATCATCCTTAATCCATCCGGAGAAAAAATGTTTTGGCCACTTTCCTCTTTCCACGTCCCCCTGGCCTACTCGTTTTACGAGTACGCTCAAGGGTTGGCAAAGACTGATCTAATGATTTTTTGTAAACTGAAAGAAAACCACGCAATTTGTGCATAGGCAGCTTCATTTCAGCTGCTGCTGCTAGTCCAGAATTGATATAAATACGTGCTGTCTTGGCAGCCTGCCAGCGTCCCTGGACAAGCAAACGGTCTAAGGAACCGTGTTTTGTAAACCAAAAGGTTGCGCCGCCTCTTCGGAGAGAGTACGGTCTAAATTGGAAATCTTCAAGACCCAAAGCACCAAGGGCTTCAGAAAACTTGGTACGCCAAACACTTGAGGATACGACTAAGGGGCTTGAACTCGAGGCTTTCCATTGATGAAGTCTTCTAACTACATCAAAAACGGTGACGGTGATACTCTCCGCCGTACCTTGCCTCTGCCCTCCTTTAGTCATTCCTAAAGATATCACAGCAGGCCCGTTTAAATGGCCAACCTCAATCTGGCTAGGTTTGATTTCCAAAATTTCTCCTGTCCGCATCATTCCATAAAAACCTACCAAGACAGACAACGCAAACTGCGGATCGTTCTGCAGGAGTGCTCTACCTGCAATGGCATGGACAGCAATTTCTGGCAACGGAGGGGCGCGGTTTGGGAGTTCATTTTGACTCCAAACCTTTAAAAGGCGCCAAACTGTGGGCAAGTGGCCTTTCAGATGGGGTTCGACATCCTGATGACCAGAGATGTTCTATGTACTCAGCCAACAGGCTATCCATTTGTACCTTTTGTTTTGGAAGTGTCAAATGTTCATAATCCAGGAAGCTAAAGAACCGATTCAAGGCCGCATCATAGCGTTTCTTGGTTGCAGGCTGAACTGTCAGCGAGCGTAAACTACCCAGTTGTTTCCTTTGTGCTACCCGCTCCTCTTTCGACCGACCCTCTATATGTGCTTTTCTTTCCCCATCTCTTGATGACCCGCCGCCGGCTTGGCCGATCGGCAGGATTTTGCTTTGAAGCTACATAGCTGGGGTGGATTTAGTAAGGTTCTTTGCGCTGATTGGTGGTGCTTCTATGTTTTAAGACATGGTTATAGAGTTGGTTTTTAACATATGTTACAAGTCATTCAGGGATATGTATGTGTTGCCCAAAACTCTCTTGATTTAACATATTGGAGAAAACGTATTGCTTCAAACATGTTTGTCTTGTTTAGATGTTACTGTTTCCATGATCGACTCATGTAAATTCATATGTCACATGCCTTGCCGAAGGCTAAACCCTCCTGAGCAAAGATCATTTACCAGTGTTTCCATAATGAATTCAGATTTCCTGTCCTGGCCAAGGAGGTACACCTTCCTGAGCAAGGATTTCATTCACAAGTTTTCATTATCACACCTCCTGACCAGGACCAAGGAGGTGCACGCAACAATCATTGACATGTTTTCATTATCCATCAGTGTCCTGACCAAGGAGGTGCACCCTCCTGAGCAAGGATCATTGACATTCATCATATAAGCTTCCTTGGCCAAGGAGGTACACACTCCTGAGAAAAGTGTTTTGTGAACTTCTTCTTTTTTTTTGCCACGCTCATTGCGCAGAGAGGCTTCTATAGTTTCCTGGACAATTGGTCAACACCAGCAGCTACTAGGGGGAAGTCACGCAAGGAGGCTCCTTAGGTCTCCTGTGTCAGTAGCAGCGTTTTCTCAACCAATGTTTTCAGCCATGTGTCAGACGAGCCAAGCGACAAGATTTGGCCAGCTCCTCATGCCGGTGAGCCCAAAGAGGTCGACTTTGTTTTGCAATTCTGAGAAGCCATGGAAGCAGGATGCAGCAACCTCAGCCCAGATGGTTCAACAGCAGCTTCTCCGCAGGGTGGGCTCAAAGACAAGCATGGCTATTTGATGAACAGCGCATCTTGACTGCACCAGAAGTTTCGACTCTTTTTGCTCAAGTTTTGTTACTAAACTAAACCCCTATGTTTAACACTGACAGCTGAGAACTCGGAGACACGCCAGTTAGCCAAAAAGATCCGAGCAGAGCTGCGCTGTTGAAGCTGCTATTTCCCAGACTGAGATTCAGATACTTGCTGAAGATCATTTTTGGACGTCGCCTCTGACCGTTGTCCGGAGTGTATCAACGTCTCATCGCCGCAGGGGAGACGCGGCTGAGGGGAAAAAATGGCCGAAGGGGTCACTTTGAACGGTGGCTGAGTGTCATTCAGTAATTTCTTTCATGGCGGCAGCCAGCTTGGCAGGCTTTCCTATCAGTTGATCAGTCATTATTATTGTTAGCTGCAAGCCGCACACATTTCCCTTTCTGCTTGACCGGCTCAAACCTAGGGATCAGCAAGTATGTCAGAGCAGTTGGGCAACTGTTCGCTTGGCGGCTATGATGATGATGCACATGTGAAAGCTTGCTCTGCAGGTGCAAAATGTGCTCGATGCACATGGGTGAAATATAAGCCTGTATGGCAGAAAGAATTAGCATGGTTGGACGCCAAAATGAATATGGAGAGTGGCAGTTGGGGCTTGGGCTGCCGACTGTGCCATGATGCTCAGGAAGTGAGTCCTGAAGCCATGTCCAAGTTTCCGGTTTCCAGGCATCACTTTGCAAGGTATGAAGTGAACAGTGGTGACATTCGTGTGGCTCGTTTCCGCAAACATGCTGCTTCGCCTGCTCACCGCACTGCTGAAAGCTACCTATCTCCTGTGTGTCAGTGCCACCCGCCCAACTCAAGCAAACTCGTCCACGAAGGAGGTTCAAGCGAAGTCTCCTGTGCGCGACGACGGAAGAGAAAAGGTGAAATTGTTTTCGGCAACTTTGATTGCAGAAGGAGTGTCAAGAGCCTCCTGTCCTGCTGCAACTACGGCTGTCAATTGGCATGCGCTGCAATAGCAATCAAGGAGGCTCCAGTAGACTCCTGCAAGGACGGAGGCATCGTACTTCTGAATTCACTCAGTAACAAGGCACAAGGAGGTGCAAGAGGTCTCCTGGTCCTGTACAGGCCGAACGTTTCATGTTGCAAGGAGGCTTCTGCAGTCTCCTGTTGTCTATTTTTGCCTTCCGCGGGCAGCAAGTTGAGTTAAAAAAGATCGCTACTAAGGCCTCTCCCTACTATTTCCAGGAAGCAGTTCGACCGCCATGTGTTGCATGTGTTCACCATGTACAGCATGGCAGGCAAATACGCGTTTGGCCGCCGTGTTCGTACACGGTTTACCATGTGCTAACATGGCAGCCTCCTTTCTTTATCAAGGAGGCTGCGCCATGTTAGTGCACGGTCTGCCAGGTGGTAGCACGGCAGGCAAATACGCGTTTGGCCGCCGTGTTCTTACACAGTTGACCATGTGCTAACATGGCAGTCCTGGTCTTTGAACTCTCCAGAGGACCCGAATTTAGTACGGGTCATGAGCATGGCAGCCAAATACGCGTTGACTCTTGCAGCTGGCCCGAATTTAGTACGGGTCACGAGCATGGCAGTCAAATACGCGTTGAATGCTGCAGTTGGCCCGAATTTAGTACGGGTCACACGCATGGCATGGTACAACCGTCTTGATTTTAGCAGGAGACATTTTAAGATCCTTGCAGTCCTGGCCCAGCTGTGAGTGTACCTCCAACTTAGTTATTACTTCCCACGGCTGAGTTTCTGCAGAGTGGGTATTCGCCGAGACGTGCAAGTGAAGCACTTTGAGTGGCCAGTGCCTTTCAAGGAGCGGCTCACGCTCAAGCAGCTCCTTGGCAATCCTGCCATGGAATGGAAGTGCAACTTGCGGGAGAAGACACACGATGTCGACGGCTCAGCTCTATCCAGCACAGCCCGCAAGAACTTGATCCAGTTTCAAGACTTTTTGGACAAGAATCCGGCCAAACAAGACTCTGACTTCATTGTCGACACAGGCGGTTCTTCAGCAACTTGGATGGAGGACAAATGCCCCTGCCTCACTGCCACCAGATGCAAAGGAAAGCATTGCTACTGGTGGCATCAAGGCCAGAGGTTCCTCACCCCGATAGTTTTTTTTGCTTCAAGGCGTGTGGCCTGGGGCCTACAAGCCTGGAGATGTTGAAGAACTTCAACGTTTTCCACAAAGGGTATTAGGACATATGATTGGCAACGCCATGTCTGTTTGTGTAGTGCGACGCTTAGTGCGATGCATTTTCCAAGCACGTGGCATTCTTTGAAGAATAGGCGGCATGTTTCCAGTTTGACCTGTTGAAAATCATTTGAGTCAGCTGCGCTAGCCGTGGTTACCACATTGCTTGCACATTCAGTGCTGAACATTGCCGCAATGCAATTCAACCTCGGTTTTGCTTTGTCCATTGCATCGACCCATTCGACCCAGGTTTTGGCTCACAAAACTAGTCTAACCTGCAACATGGCAGCAGCAGGTGAGAAGAGATTGCTCCAAGGTGTCCTCAACAGAGCTGACTTGCAGTTGGGCGTCCAAGCCTTCTTGCTGTGGGATCCAGCACTCAAGGAGAAGAGCGCATTTGAGCTGGAAAATGCTCGTGAGGCTTTGATTTTTTGCCAGCCTTTCTTCAAGGAAGACCGCACCAGGTCATGTGCGCTTGCCTGTGCCATCATGTTTTTCACCATCCTTCAGATGACGCTGGACCGCCCTGGCACAGAGCCCACAGACTGTACATGGACCGCTCACCTTTACACCAGGTCTGGACAAATCCAGCCTATGCAAGAGAAGATCGAGAAATGTCCAGCTTTGACATCGCGCGGGTTGCTTGCAGGAAAGGTTGGTGAGTTGGATAGCGCTGCTTCTTTTCTTTTGGGCGCCATCAACGCCATGCCTCATGACCTGCTGCCCCAGGCGCCGCATTTCGAAGGCTGCTTCGCTTGCCTGGACGACTTGTTGGTGCATATGAAGTTTCGACTTCACCAAAGTTCTTCTGCTAGTTAGGTTCGGGACCGAGGCATGTGAGCTGAACAAATGTCCTTTGGTGCTGCTCGCTTTCGCATAAACACAGTGGCCCCGAGAACGACCCGGAAACTTTCAAGGAGGACATCGCCCTTAATATCGAAACCTCCTGTAACGCCAAAGTTATTGATTGATCATAGCTCGACAGACATTATAAGGAAGGCCTTGCAAGGTCTCCTGCGCACAAGCCTGTTTTCAAGGAGGTGTTGCCTCCTTTGTTAAAATTTATGGGAGGCGCTGCTGTAAAGTTTGTGGAGGGCGCCACCGCGCAGAGCGCGGAGGGGCTCTGTGCCACAACAAAAACACCAGAATCACCTACTATACACATCGGATCTTTGCACAGTGACGCTTAGCATCAGTCATATTTGTTTTTTAGTTATAACTGATCGATTTGTAAACATCCGGAACACCATTCTTCAGTTTTAAATCCACATTACCACCCACTAAATAAAAGCAACGCCAATCACTTCATCACAGAAGCACCATCAATCAGCACAAAGAACCTTACTAAATCCACCCCAGATAGCCCCATACGGGGTGAGTGTCAGTCGCTAAGAGGAGGGAGTTGATCTTGGATAACACTGGGCGCAGCTTCCGGCTGCTGGACCTCCCTCTGCTTAGAGCATGGAGGGTCACAAGGGAGTCCGTTAAATGCAAGAACCGGCATCTCTGCTGTCGCTTCCGACCAAGACGCCATTTCAGGCAGGTCAAGACAGCTTGAGCTTCCAACACGTTGATGTGGTATCCCATTTGCTTCCACGGCCATCCACAGATGGTCTTCCACTTCCAAAGTTTTGATGGCACTGACGTCCGCAGTCGATGAAACTTCACTGAGTTTTCCGACTCTGCCTGGAGGAGCAAGTCCTCCCCTTTGATGGACACGAAGTTGACCAGTTTGCGAGTGAGGACTCGTTCAGGTACCTCCTGAAGCTTGTGCTTGGCATCCTGTAGTGGTGGTCTGCGCAAGAAGCCCTGCAAGCTGTCTTCCTTACCAGGCGCGGTCGCCACCAAAACATCTTCCAATGTTTGAACGCGGGTCATGCCTAGCGGATGGAAAAGCTCCTTTAGCAACCACCCGATCACTGGTACGTGCCAAGAGTTTCCCACTAGGCTATGCCTTGTGTCCAGATACTCTGCCCCCGGCTGCTTGCCCTTGGGCATGCACGCCGCCGTGTAGTTGACAGGGAAACCCATCGCTACCTCCTTTTCTTGTATACTGGGTAACCTGAATTCACCCCGTCCGTTGGTCAGGCAGTGTTTGTCCCGATAGACATACGGAGGGAACCGATGCAGGTCTGCCTCCCAACGAGCCCTCTCATGCTCCGCACACTGCCATAAACCAGCAGGTTTATTCCCCGGCGTCAGCCTGGGCCTGGCCGTGGTAAAGGTGGGCAGTTTCTCGGATTCTCCCAAGGTCCACCCCTTGAGGACGTAGGCGGAGACCTCTACTGTGCCGTGCAGCCGCACTTCAATGTACTGCGTCCAGCCACCGTTGCCCTTGGTAACAAGTTGCACCTCCGGAGACTGTTGGATCTCCCAAGATATCCAGTAGAGGCGTGGTCGCCGGCACACCGCGATGTCAGATGCATCCACCATGTATGGTATACAATCCATGTGTTCACTCATGATGGCTCTGTCATGCTCATCCATTGAGAACACGGACTCCATCAAGTAGTGGACTTGAGCCCATGGGAAGTTCCGCACCACCAGACCGTGCACGCGCCGCACATGATAGAAAAGGCTGCTCCGGGCGTCCTTCAGTGCGCCCTTGCGGTCGGAGTTGAGGCCCGACACCCCTTGACAGGGTGGTCCTCCACCGACTAGGACTACACCTACATTTCCATACTTGACAGCCCAGCGTTGAACTTCTTCTTCTGTGATGTTTTCCACATTTCCCACCTGTTCAGAATCGGGGAAATTGCTCTCCAACACCCTAGCCCCTTCGGAGGACACTTCTGAGCTGATGTGCCCTCCCATGGGTAGCTTCAGGGCGTCTGCCCCTACTCGGAGGGCTCCAATGCCATCAAAAAGGCCCACCGTCAACACTTGGACATGGTCTCCAAGCTCCGGCAGGTCACCCCTCACATGACAATGGGCAGCATGAATCCCCATTGGGGTCAATCCGTTGCTTTGGCAAAAGCCCCCGCCCCACTCGGAGGCATCACTCACGGTGACATCTCCCCGAAAAGACGTTCTAAGATTCATCTGGGCAAGGGGTATTGCACAAATAAAACGAATAATCTCCAATTGCACCAGTTGAGGGATGTTACGCTTCACCACAGGGGGATCATTTTCAAATGAAGTAATAAAGACCCACACAGCGTTGAGCATCCCAAGAAGGGCACGTCGAAACATCGCACAGTAAACGAACCCCCCACAGATAATCTGCATTTGTCGCTGCGAAGCTCTACCCTCATTAATGACCAACAATGCCAGTTCAATATACTTCAGAACCTTGCTAAGTTTAGGTTTCACCTTACCAGTTACCCCATCAACCATTGCTCCCTGGATCTCCGCCGTGACGGCCTGCTGGACCGACTTCTTGGGATGGCGCGGCAACCCCCAGTGCTGGTAGCCCTCGCGCATCGCCAGCGCCTCTGCAGACGGTTCCCCACGGATAAGTGCGGCCAGTCGGCCATCCATGCGTTCAAGGGAATCATAATTGTCCAAATAAACTCTGTACAGCCATGGTGACACGCTATTGGGCTTGTCCCTTCTCATTTCACATTGGGGTCCATGACTAGGGGTAATGCCGTGAAGTGTCAACCTGGCCAACCGCCTGTGAATATGTTGGGCAATGGTGACAGAGCCTACGAACCCCATAGGTAAAACCAGTGAAGATAAGTAGTGTGGCTCCCTCGTGCCAGGAGGTAGCAGAGAGGCGGGTACCTGCCTTCCAAATGCTAAAAACCGATGCCATGATGCAGGTACACTGAAGATGTAGAAAAAACACTTTATGTCTTCGCTACTCATGACCAGTACCTCGTGATTCTCCAACAAAATGGCTCCCAGTCCAGTAACCGATGGCAGCGTACAAACATCAGCACCTAAGTTCCTACAAAGTTTGTTGAGGGGCACCAAATTCATGATCAATCTGAAAACCTCGAAAGAACCAGAAAATTCCTGTTTGGAAACTCCGAACAAACCGTTCAATAGAGGCCGCCCGTCCAGTTGAAAAACGTCTGACTGGGCAATCACCCGGCACACCCCCTTTCGCAGGAGACCGGAGCAGACCTGCTCCCATGAACTGTCATCAACATAAACTTTGGGGGGCTTGGTATAAACCCTGGCATCTTCTGGTAAAAGGTAGCTCTCAAAATTTTCCACGAAATGCAAAATGCCCTGCTCACATACTTCAACCAATGGAATAGATCCAATGCCCTCAGGTAAAGCAGGTTCAATGTTACCCCAGGAAAATTTCCTTGCCAGCCTAATTTCCTCCCCCCTATAGTCTACAGTCTTGACGTTGAGGTAATCCTCCCATCGCAAACCCTCAAACTTTTCCATGGCTAAGCCAGAGTCCTCGATGTTCGCTGCAAGGGACTTCACGGCCATCCCAGCTGCCGCAGAAACTAAGGGCCGTTCAGCCGCGGGGCTCCCGTAATACGAATTCAGGGCCCGGCAGACGCATCTAAGGACAAGAAGCTGTGCCTCTGTTGCATGGCCAAGCACTCCTTGTAACGCCTGTGGGCATTCAGGTAAAGGGAAAACCCCCCCTGAGTTCTGGACCTTGATGCGTGGTAAATTACATGAATTCTCAAGCTGTGCAAACATAGAAAAGAGTGAGTTGGCCATGTCATAGAAGGTCTTTCCTTCTGGTGAAAAAAAGTCATCAGAACTTCCAGGTCCGGTCGGCCCCATCAGTCCCGGTTCAAAAAAGGGCTCCGGCACCAGCGCCAAGCCACAGGCTGGCCTGAATTCCGGCTTTGCGCTCATGCCCGCTGTAGTGCCCTTTTCACCCTCGGAGCCCACCAGCTCCCCGCATCTCCTCAGCCTCAGCGCTTCTCCTTGTCTCTTTCCTCCTTTGAAAGCCCTCCTTTGTCGCCCTTTCCTTTTCCTCTGCTCTTTGCGTCCTTCCCTTTCGCCTTGCCCTTTGGCTCCTCTGCGCGCCTTTCCCAATCGGATCCTCTCGCCCAAGGTCTGGCTGCCGCTGCTCTCGCCTTGGCTTCCTCCCTCTGAAGTCTGGAGGCCTCCAAAGACTCCATAGGGCTGGTCATCTGGGAGGAGTCGATGGGAACCAACTCCTGGCGCTGAGCTACCTGGTAATGGGATCCCCCCGCAACCTGTTCCAGGCCCTTGAGACGCTGGGTGATGGTGTCGCAGGTTGCCGCGATCCTTCCCTGCAATAGCAAGTCTTGAAGGTAGCACAACGTTTGTGCCTCCCTGGACATCGGTCCCGACATCTTGGGGCTCAGCATCTGCCGCCAAAATTGGGAAAAGATCGGCGGGAGTGATTCTCTGCTCAACTCCCATGGCTGCCCCGTCTGGGACACCACCGCCGTTTGGATCTGTTCCAAGGTGCTCAGGGTTAAAGCGCCCGGATACTTCTTGGCCAGCGTCTTCATCTTCACCTCTTCTCCAAACAAATGGCCTGAGTCCTCCGCCATCTCCCCACTCGCACTGCTCATCCGGGATGTCGAGCTGGTACTGCTGCTGCTCCTCCGGCTCTTTCTCTTGGCCGAGCGCTTTGCCTTTTTCTTTATCTTCCTCCTCACACTTGGCTGGGGGTCCAAAGCGGTCCCTCCAAAAACCGCCGTCAGGTCCTTGGTGGCGGAGACCCTTTGCTTCTCCCCCTCCTCCTTCTTCTTTCTCTCCTTCTTCTTCTTTTTCTTTTTCTTTCTCCTTTCTTCTGAACTGCTTGACAAGGCGTCGGCCTTCTCGACCACCGGAGCCCTCTGCTCCCCTACGGCCGCGTGGCCTCGCTCCTTGGCCCTTTCTCTCAATCGGGCTAGCTCGTCCTCCCCTTCGCCTTGCGCCACGGCCAGATCTACCACGTTCTCCATCCAGTCCTCTTTTGCGCCGGCCAGGAGCTTCTTCACTTTGGTGGCGTGTAGCAGCCCGTCCTTCGACAGGCGCCCGCAGTCCGGCAGGCAGGGATGAACCTCGATCATCCTGCCTGGGTGCGCCCCAGCCCACTTGACCATGGCTTCGGACTGGGTGCCTTCCAACCTCATCCTCAACATGACCCCCTCCGGGCCAATGTCGATGCCCTTCAAGAGGCCGGCAATCTTCACCTTCTCCTCCCAATAGTGACCTTCCGTGATCACCAGGCGGTCCCCTATTTTCCACTGCGCCACGGGAACCAGTCCACATTCTACTTCAAGACCTTTTTCAAAGTTCTCGGAGAGTTGATCCTCTCCCCGATCGCCGCTCTCGTCTGCTCAAGCAGGCCTCCTCAATCTCGCTTGATCTCCTCTTCCTCTGGCACGCCCGTTTGCCTTTGCCTTTGCCTTGACCCCTGGGCCAAGTACAGCTGCTGGCCTCAGCAGCCTCTTGGGGGCCATCAAGACCTCCGACTCCGCCGGTCCTCACGGTCCTGATTCCTCCCCCACGCCTTGAACTGGGAGAACAACGCCTGTTGCCTCCTCTTCTTGGCGCCCTTGTTCTTCCTCTCCTTTGACCTGTCCCTCCTAGGGGGAGGCTCCCTCTGATAGGCTGGTATAGGTCCAACCCAACGATCCTCCGGATTGCTCCTCGGAGGTGGGGGCCCTGGCGGGCTCCGTGGCCTAAGCGGCCTGCGAGGGATTTCCGTTGACCTCGATCTTCCTCGATCTGCCTCTCTCTTCCTACTTCCGCTTCCTTCGCACCCAGGAGACGGCCTCTGCCTTGAGTCTCCCCTGCGGGGCTTCCGGTCTCGATGCTCTCGTCGAAACTCCTCAGGTGTGGGGCTCCTCGGTCTCCTACGCCTGATACCTGAACTTCTAGCGCGCTCCTCGCCAGCTTCACCTGTATCTCTCCTTTTCTTCTCCTTCCTTGGGCTTTCTCTTTCTTCCTCGTGTCTTGGGCTTTCCTTCTTCTCCTCCTTTACTTCGGGCTTCCCCTCTCTGGCCTCTCCTCCTCGTGCTGGCTCCTCTTTCACCGGGGGCCTTGCTTTGGGAGTGGTCTGCAAGACCTGTGCCTCCTCCCTTTTGGCCTCCTTGTCCCCCGGTCCCGGTGGTACTGACCCTCCCTGCACTGATCGGTGGTAGGACTCGGCTAAGTCCAAGACCCTGTGGTAGAGCCCCTTAAGATCAGGGAATACCAGGGCACCCCCAGCCACGGGGAACCGATCAGACACCAGCAAGGATTGCAGGCAAAAGAGGGTGCGACACCCTTCACAGCGATAGTCCGCAACGACCTCGCCGAACTTGCCCCCACAGGTGAGGCAACGGAGACGGCTGTCTCCCATTTACACTTTAAGCTGGAGCCAACACTGCGGGAAACGGTTAAGGCGTCAACTTTATCCCCGGGTCGTAGGAACATATATATATATATATGCATGTGTGTATACAGTATGTATATCCCTCACCCCTATGGATGAGGTAGCCAGCTGGTTAGCAAGTGGATGCAAGTGGGGTATAACTCGCTGTTGGGTTAAGGACCGATTATATAAATATGTCCATCATCCATCTATGTAGCTTTTGTTCCTCCCATATGTCTGAAAATGGGTTATACATGGTTACACGCCCAAATGGCAGTTTTCATGGGATAAATAAAGTGAGGTTTAACCTTCAAAATTCAAAACCATCAAACTTAAGAGTATGTCCAATTTTCAGACAAAACCAATACCAGGGAAAAACAACGGGTCAACACCCTGAGCCGGGCGTGAGTTTTTCCATGTAATTGCTGCGTGCCTTCATTTCAGTATTTGACATGTTGCCGATGTCACATGTACGTTGCAGATGCTCACTGAGGTTTGACAGGGGGGTGTAATAACGTCCCTGACGACTTTAAGACGATTGCACAGAAGGGTCCATTTGACATGTTGCCGATTTTAACATGTACATTGCAGATTTTCGCTGAGGTTGAACAGGTTGTACAGAAGTTGGGTCAACTCTTCAAAACGAAGAATGGAGGCTGAAGACAAAGAACCGAAGATAAATGTCAGCTTTGAAAGACGAAGTTGATGCGCTTCAAAGTTTTTTTCCAGGTGTTGACCTGTGTGCTATCAAGAATTCATGTCACGGAAGCATAACTCACCGAAAATCTCAAGCCAAAAACAACATGGTACTGAAATCTACCCATGATGTTGAGTGTATCGCTAATCTATAATACTGTGGATGGAAGAAATCCTGAGTTGACTACTGGTTTTTCCCATTATTGATAGGGTTTCAACATGTTTCAACCATCCAAGGTGGTGCAGGATTTCTTCTATCCACAGTATGTCCCTAAAAACATCCAAAAACCCTCCTTCGCAGCAAGCCGCAAAATGGTCGCAGCCAGGAAGGTATTGAGCTCTATGCCAGGGCCTTGAATATGGAAGGGACAAAAATGTTGGGCCATTCAATGGCTATAATGGTAGTATTAAGCTATTACCCTCTGGTAATTTAACATAGCTATTGAACATTATAGTTGATTTACCCACTAATCATTGTGATTTTCTACAGCAATGTTACTTTACCAGAGGATAAGCCAACAAAGTTAGGGATATGAAAGGAATATTGGAATTATTCAATGGGAACATGATAATTTTGATCATGGGTTAGGATGGCCGTTTAGGCCTGTGACTGTCTCCCGGCAAAATGTAGTGATTTTAAGCGAAACCCAAGAAAAGTCATTTTTCGGCATTTCCCAAAATAGTTTTTTTTGAGATTTCATCATCTTTTTATGTTTCTGAAACCACAAAAAATGCATTTTTCTAGGTTTTGCAATTTTTCCATGGTTTGGGATAAGGACGGATAGCGTTGGATAGCGTTGGGGCCCTCCCGGAAACCAGCAAAAAATGCATTTTTCTAAGATTGTGTGTTTGGCATTTTTTGATGTTTCTGAACCAGCGTCTTTTGTTTTTCAGTGTTTTGCATTTTTTTGATGTTTCTGAACCATTGTTTTTTGTATTTTTTGAGGTTTTGCATGTTTTTTGGCTTTAGGGAAATGGTGGAAAATTGTTTTTTACATGTTTACAGAAAATGGCTCCACAGGCCGACAACTCCCAACCTAAATCATGGGGATTCCATTCGGATTCCATCAATACAAGCAACAGGACTGGGGGGTGTAATGGTGGTATAATGCACATGTATTTGGACATGTAATGTTGGTTACTGATTAGTGTGGGGATACGGTATTGTGTCCACAGACCTCAAAATTATTCTGTTACTCTGGAAATGGTCGAGGGGTACACTATTGTGTCCACAGGATTTTGGTGTAAGTTTTTTTTCATTTTTTTCATTTTTTTAGTTTTTAATTGTTTTTTATTTTATTTTAAAATTTTAAAATATTTTTTATATTTTTTTATTTTTAATTATAATAATTTTTAATTTAATTATTTTTTATTTTATTTTAAATTATTCTTTATTTTTTTTATTTTTAATTAATTAATTATAACAATTTTTAATTTAATTATTTTTTATTTTATTTTAAATTATTTTTTATTTTTAATAATAATAATTTTTAATTTAATTATTTTTATTTTTAATTATATGTTTTTTAATTATATGTTTTTATTATTTTGTAAAATTGTGTCAGGATACACAATTGTGTCAGGATACACAATTGTGTCTTGGTCTTTTTTCATTTTTTTCATTTTTTAAAGCTTTTTCCTTTTACTTTTTATTTTCCAGCATTGAAATTTTCCAGATGCTTCCACAGAAAATTACTTCCAGGTACAAAATAGTGTGGTTTGTTTGGAGGGTACACTATTGTGTCCAGCTGCTTCCTGGGGTTATGTTTTTTGATTTTTTCAATCATTTCCTTTACCTTTTCTTTTGCTAGCTAAAGTGTTTTCCTTTCAATTAATTTCTTTCTTAGTGTCTTTCATTTGAAATTCTCAGAAATGACCAGTTTCCCAAAATATATGATGCCTTATTAAAACCCAATTAAAAAACATCACTCAAACAATTTTTCAAGGGGGTAGTCCATGAGCAGCCCTGATACAAAATAGTGTGGTTTGTTTGGAGGGTACACTATTGTGTCCAGCTGCTTTCCTGAGGTCATGATTTTTTGTTTTTTTCAATCATTTCCTTTGCCTTTTCCTTTGCTAGCTAAAGTGTTTTCCTTTCAATCAATTTCTTTCTTAGTTTCTTTCATTTGAAATTCTCAGAAATGACCAGTTTCCTAAAACATATGATGCCCCTTTTAAAACCCAATTAAAAAACATCACTCAAACAATTTTTCAAGGGGGTAGTCCATGAGCAACCCTGATACACAATAGTGTGGTTTGTTTGGAGGGTACACTATTGTGTCCAGCTGCTTTCCTGAGGTCATGATTTTTTTTGATTTTTTTCAATCATTTCCTTTACCTTTTCCTTTGCTAGCTAAAGTGTTTTCCTTTCAATTAATTCCTTTCTTAGTTTCTTTCATTTGAAATTCTCAGAAATGATCAGTTTCCCAAAATATATGATGCCTTATTAAAACCCAATTAAAAAACATCACCCAAACAATTTTTCAAGGGGGTAGTCCATGAGCAACCCTGATACAGAATAGTGTGGTTTGTTTGGAGGGTACACTATTGTGTCCAGCTGCTTTCCTGAGGTTATGTTTTTTTTTGATTTTTTCAATCATTTCCTTTACCTTTTCCTTTGCTAGCTAAAGTGTTTTCCTTTTCAATTAATTTCTTTCTTAGTTTCTTTCATTTGAAATTCCCAGAATGACCAGTTTCCCAAAATATATGATGCCTTATTAAAACCCAATTAAAAAACATCACTCAAACAATTTTTCAAGGGGTAGTCCATGAGCAACCCTGATACACAATAGTGTGGTTTGTTTGGAGGGTACACTATTGTGTCCAGCTGCTTCCTGGGGTATGTTTTTTTGATTTTTTCAATCATTTCCTTTACCTTTTCTTTTGCTAGCTAAAGTGTTTTCCTTTCAATTAATTTCTTTCTTAGTTTCTTTCATTTGAAATTCTCAGAAATGACCAGTTTCCCAAAATATATGATGCCTTATTAAAACCCAATTAAAAAACATCACTCAAACAATTTTTCAAGAGGGTAGTCCATGAGCAACCCTGATACACAATAGTGTGGTTTGTTTGGGGGTACACTATTGTGTCCAGCTGCTTTCCTGGGGTTATGTTTTTTTTGATTTTTTCAATCATTTCCTTTACCTTTTCTTTTGCTAGCTAAAGTGTTTTCCTTTCAATTAATTTCTTTCTTAGTTTCTTTCATTTGAAATTCTCAGACATGACCAGTTTCCCAAAATATATGATGCCTTATTAAAACCCAATTAAAAAACATCACTCAAACAATTTTTCAAGGGAGTAGTCCATGAGCAACCCTGATACAGAATAGTGTGGTTTGTTTGGAGGGTACACTATTGTGTCCAGCTGCTTCCTGAAGAGATTTTCTAGCACTGACTCAATTATATCAGAATGAAAGTGAAAGCCACTGAGTTTTTATCAGTGCAAAGCTGCAAATCACTCACTCTCAGTAGAGCTTCAGGCAGGAGCAGCTGATGTTGCTGAGGTAGATGCAGCTGAGCTCGAGGAAATAGGTTCTAAAGATGAGCTTGCTGAGATAGCTAGGGTGGCTGACTTGAGCAGTTGCTGAAGATCCTCAGGCCCTGTGCTGAGAAAGGGCAACTTCTTGGCCTTGGCAGCCTCTGAGTGCAGGTGGTACCTGAGGCATTTGTAGGCATCACAGCTCAGGCAGCCTGATTGCCATCTGCACTTAGAACATTTTCCCAAGGCATGCTCCAGGAGCCTGACCTTGTGAATTGATTCCTCAGAGAGGTTTTTCCAGGTGAACCTCACTGAGTTCTTGTCCAGCTGCTGCTGAGCAGTAATGTAGGCAACTGAGGTGATGTCCTTGAGCTTAGAAAGCTTTGCCTTAGCTTTTTCTTGTTGCTCAGCAATCTTAGCCCTCTCAAGTAGAAATTTATCCCATCTGATCTTGGCAGCATCAGTGATAAGTTTTTGCTCAGCAATGACCTTGTTGCAAGCAATCTCCAACCTATGCTTCCAGTTCTTCCACCCTGTCTCAGGCCAAACTGAGAGCCACTCTCCTCTGAAAAGCCTGATTTCTTCCTCCATGTAGTGAAGCACATAGCAGCCACAGGCATTGCTGCCCACAGGCTGCTTGGTAGAGTTGCTGAGTGGTGGAAGGATGAACTGAGGGTCAAGCAAGTTCCCCATGAGGATCTGCTGAGGATGAGATTCTTCATGCTCTTTGCTGAGGGAGTCATACCTCCTCCAAGTGGTGGGTTGCTGAGTGCCTTCCCTCTGAGCTACCAGCAAAGTCCAGTGAAACTGAGAATACACTGGAACCAGAAGAAGCCTGGTGCTCTCAGTCCAGCTGAGCTGCAAGCCTTGCTTCAAGCCATCCAGGTGCTCTGAGTCCTCAGTCTCAAGAATCATCTTGCTCAGGATGGGGTCAATACAATGCACCCCAATTTCCTCTGGCTGAGGGACATTAGCCTTCTTGAAGCACCAGCTGAGAAGACACCAGCCAAACCAAAGGTGCTGATCCTCCATCTCAGGTATGTTGGCAGGGCATGGCAACACTGAGTGAGTGGACCATTCCTCAGGGCCCATGCCAAGCTGATCATCAGGGTTGCAGCTCAGTTGGGACAGCCATAACTTGAGGTCATTCTTGCTGAGCTGGCTCCACTTAGGCCACTGAACTCTTGCAACAAAAGGCTTAGAGCTTTTGAGTTGCAGCCACTCAGGCTTAATCTGAAAGACTCCTGAGGTAGTGACCATGGTGTAGAAGCCTTTATCACCTTTGAAAGTGATCTTGCCTTCCTTGCCAAAGTGAAGCTTGCCTGCAGCATCTGAGGTGACAACAGCTTCCTGCATCAGAAGGGGGTCATCAGAATTTGGTGCTTCCTGAGGAGCCTCAGCAGGAGGAGGCAAAGGTGGTGGTGCCTTAGTTGCTTCCTCCTCACAAGTCTTCTTGAGCTCAGCATCTGAGATGGCTTGCTTCTGCTCCTCAGTTTTCTTAGCAGCTTTCTTCAAGGCTTTGAACTTAGCTGAGGGCTTGTTTTTGGCTGAGGGCTTGTTCTTCAAAGACTGTTTGAAGGCAAGGCTGAGCTTTTTCTTGCCTTGCTTCTGCTTCACCTCAGGCACCATCTCTGAGAAAGCTTCTTGTCTGCTTTGGGAACCAATTTTCTCAGATGCCTGTGCCACAATCTTCTGCCTGTGTTTTCTGAGCCACTTGTTTGCATGTCTCGCCCTGAGCCTCTTAGCCACATCTCTTTCCTTCTTTGCTTGGTACTCAGCTGTGCCCATTCTTCTGAATTGAGCTCTTCTGAGGGCAGGATGGATTCTCAGGGACAAGGAGTTCTGAAGCTCTAGCTCCAAGTCATCAGCAATGGCATCCTCTATCTCAGGCTTCTTCTCCTCTTCATCTAACTCTTTGTCATCCTCAGGATGCCAATAATCCCATACTTGAAGATCTGAGATGTTCTTGGCTGTTTTGCTGAGATTCCAATCTGCCTGTATGGGCACCCCCTCATCATCTCTCCACTTGAGCCTGTCTCTGAGCCACTCAGGGTTGTACCTCTTGGTGCCAACCTCTAAGCCCATCTCCTTAGCCCAGCTCTGAGACAGCAGTTCTACAAGCCTCCCTGAGGCTGGATCAGGCCTGTAGACCAGGATCCCATTCCTGACTGCAGCTCTGAGAACCCAATTGTCATTGAGATTCTTCTCAGACATAAACTCCTGAGCATGGACAACTGCAGTGGCAATCTCTAAGGGGCCAACTTTCCAAACTGAGTGCTCCTCCTTTCTCTGCTTCTGCCACTCACCTCTGAGCTCAATGAGCTTCATTCTCACAATGGCTTTGAACTGCTTAGAAAAATCAGTGTCTGTGATTTGAAGCTTAGAGGTGCACTTCTCAGCCACCAGGCAACTGACCTGGTTTGCCAATGCCATGGCCTCAGTGGCTGTGTCACTGAACACTGAGCTGAAGCAGTCTCTCTGCCAGAGTGATGCTGGGTACTGCTGAGCTTGAGCTTCAATGCTCCAACTGAGGATGACTGAGTCCACATTGGCAGCTGGCTGCTGCATGAGCTCAATCTTTGACATGGGCTCAGGGTTGCTCGCCCTCAGCTTCCTATAGGGCAGTAAGATCCTACCAGCTGATGTTCCCTGAGTTCTGGTGATGACAGTGTCACCTACTTTGAAGCTCTCAGTTTGGAGCCAAGTGCCTGGGTCTGAGATGTTGCTCAGTCTGGCCCATTGCCCTGGCACAACTAAGAGGCCTTTGCCCACTGAGCCAATAATCTCCTTATCCTCAGAAGCATAGACATTGTGCAGGAGCTGTCTTGCCTCATAGGTGATCCTGTATCTATCCTCCCCTGAGATTCCAATGAGAGTGGTGGATCCTGGCTGAGGCAAAGCTGGCTTGGCTGCTGGTGCTGAGGGCTGACTTGAGCTCGCTGCACCTTGCTGAGGGCTGGCTGGTACAATTTGCTCAGATTGGCTTGGTGGAGCTGAGTCAAAGCTGGCCTTCTTCACCAGAGAATCCTTCTCAGGTTGGCTGGCTGGAGAACTTGTGTCTGCTGATGCAAAGCTGAGCTGCCTCACTACTGACCCCTTGGGGGATGACTGAGATGACTCAAAGGTCAGCTGTTTTTTGGCCTTATGCTTAGGTGTTGCTGGTGCCAATTGCTCAACAAGCATGTCAGGCCCACCAGCTGAGTGCATGACATCCTTGATGGCTTGCCTCACTGAAGAAAATTCTTTGGCATCCTCAGATTTATGAAGCTCCTCCCTGTAGCTTTGGCCCACAAGGGCACCTGGTCTGAGAAGCCAATGACCAGTTGAGGCCTTGCTGAGATGAACTGCACTGGGCTGCTGACCCTTTTGCTCTCAGCTAAGACCTGCTGAGATGCAAGTGTGCTCAGCCACAGGCTGTGGTCAAACTCCTGCCATGTCAGCTTAGTTCTGGTCTCAGCTTCAGTGGCTGAAATGTTGGTCACCAGCTCAGTGGCCATATACTTAGCATCAAGCCATGAAACAAGTCTGAAAGCAGTTACTTTCCTATATGCATTATTTTCAAGCAACTTAGTCTTCCTCTCCTCTCTCTCTGTGCTATCTTTGATCAACTCAGCTTTTTGCAAGGCAGTGATGTCCTTGTTTGCTGCTTTGTTTCTGAGCTCATTTGCTGTGAGCTGCAGTCTGGCCAGGTACTCAGCCATCAGATCCTGCTTAGAGATAGTGTTGCCACAAGCTCTTTCAAGACTGAGCCATTGCTTTATACTTGAGATGATATCTGGGAAAGCAACTTTTCTTCCACCTCCCTGAGCCCTCTTTCTCTTAGATTTCTCTTGTTTTCTGAGGTTCTTGAGCTTGCTCTGAGACACAAGTTGCTTGTATGACTCATGGTTTGCCAGCATGTGGCTGAGTTGCTTTTTGGTGATGCCATACTTGCTGCTCTGAGCCTTCCAAAAATCCTCAAGCTTAGTGAACCTGGGCTTGTCTGCAAGCATCTCCTCACAGTACTTCACCTTTGTCTCAGCTGAGATTTCTGCTCTCTTGGTGGCTGAGCCTGGCTTCTTCCTGTTGGTACCTGATGAGCTGGCTTGTGGAGACTGCTGAGGTTCCCTCCTTACAAGCCTGGCTGTTTTCTTAGCTATCTCTATGAGTTCTTCATCTCTCTCAGCTTTTTGAGCCTTCAGCTCAGCATTTTCTCTCAGCAATTCATTCCTTTCCCTCATGGCATCCTGCTGAAATCTGCTGAGCCTTTGCCTTTTCTGAGGTACCAGTTCTTCTGACACTGGCTTCTCAGCACCTCTCTTCTGGCTTCCTGAGCCAAAAAACTTGCCAAGACCAGACTGCACCCTCCCTGAGCTGGGTGGTGAAGACTCAGGGCTGCCAGTAGAGCCCTTCTGAGGTGTAGATTCAGCTCCTCCACCTCTAGCTCTGAGCTGCTTCTTCACCTTAGTTGAATACAATGCTGAGGCAAATCCCCAAGACATGTATTAAAACCTAATTTCAAAACAGCTGAGAACTCAGATTTTTCTAAGTGTTTTTGACTGAGTTCCCACATCTCCTGGCTTGGCCAAATGAAGAATCAAAAAAAACTTAGGTAATTAATTAATTAATTAATGGAAAGCATCAACCTTAGGCCATCATATCTATGACACATGCTCAAGTGCCATCAAGTTTCTTCTCTGAGGGTGCCCAGCTGAGTGTTCACTTTGGAGACTGAGCCACTGAAGACATTCTTGAGCTGAGCTGATTTGGAAAGGAAGATCTTGATGATGTAGCCCAACAAGATCATGGCTGAGAACCAGCCCTTGGCATTGCAATCAACAATGAATTCATTAAGTAATTAATTTTATAATTATATAAGTGTACAATTGTACAGTTATATGCTTAGAGGAAGCTAGTGGAGAAACAAAAGTGTTTACTTACTTAAATCTTGCCTAAGATCCAGCTGAGCACTGTTGAAGAATTGTTCCAGAGCATTGAGCCTCTTGCTCAGATCCACTGAGTTGCAGCCTGCAATGCAGGCTGCATGAGATGGAAAAAAACATATTTCCTCAATTAATTAACTAGGTAAACAAAACCCCATTCAATAGCCCAAGGTTTAAAACCAAAAAGCTGAGATGCAAGCTCAGATGCTGGCCATGCTGATCCCTGAGCTCATCACCAAGGCCAAGAAAGCAAAGGTTTTGAGCTGAGATGAAATAGCCATGCTGAGCCTTGGCTGACAAGATTTGAATTAATCAACTAAGCAACTGAGAACTGAAACAATGTAATTAACTGAGTAATTAAATATTCCACTTTTATATAGTAATTAATTAATTGACAACTTCTATTTCATAGGAAAAACTTGAGACAATAAAAAACAAAATTAGATACAAAAACCAAAACTTGATTTCATTCACAATCTCAGGAACTTCCAGTTGAAATAAGCTGATAGAGGAATAGTCGCTGCTGAGCTCTGGATGCTGCTGTGCACACATGCAAGCCCAGAACCAAAACATCAAACTTTGCTGAAAGTGCTTTGCTGAGAAATAATTATTCAATTTCCCAAATGTATATAATTATATAAAATTATATAATATCTTGCAAAAAAACAAAAAATCAAAACAACTTTTCAAGAGGTAGTCCATGAGCAACCCTGATACACAATAGTATGGTTTGTTTGGTGGTACACTATTGTGTCCAGCTGCTTCCTGAGGTTATTTTGTTCAACCATGTCCTTTACCTTATCCTTTAACTACTAAACTTGTTCTTTTACTTTTCTATTTTTCTTATAATTCTCAGAAATTACCAGTTTCCCAAAATATATGATGCCTTATTAAAACCCAATTAAAAAACATCACTCAAACAATTTTTCAAGGTGGTAGTCCATGAGCAACCCTGATACACAATAGTGTGGTTTGTTTGAGGGTACACTATTGTGTCCAGCTGCTTCCTGAGGTTATGTTTTTTTTCAACCATTTCCTTTTCCTTTTCCTTTGCTAAAGTTTGTTTCTTTTATTTTCTCAATTAATTAGTTTCTTTTATTTAGAATTCTCAGAAATGCACAATTTCCCAAAATATATGATGCCTTATTAAAACCCAATTAAAAAACATCACTCAAACAATTTTTCAAGGGGGTAGTCCATGAGCAACCCTGATACACAATAGTGTGGTTTGTTTGAGGGTACACTATTGTGTCCAGCTGCTTCCTGAGGTTATGTTTTTTTCAAGCATTTCCTTTTCCTTTTCCTTTGCTAAAGTTTGTTTCTTTTATTTTCTCAATTAAGTAGTTTCTTTTATTTAGAATTCTCAGAAATGCTGAATTTCCCAAAATATATGATGCCTTATTAAAACCCAATTAAAAAACATCACTCAAACAATTTTTCAAGGGGTAGTCCATGAGCAACCCTGATACACAATAGTGTGGTTTGTTTGAGGGTACACTATTGTGTCCAGCTGCTTCCTGAGGTTATGTTTTTTTTTCAACCATTTCCTTTTCCTTTTCCTTTGCTAAAGTTTGTTTCTTTTATTTTCTCAATTAATTAGTTTCTTTTATTTAGAATTCTCAGAAATGCACAATTTCCCAAAATATATGATGCCTTATTAAAACCCAATTAAAAAACATGACTCAAACAATTTTTCAAGGGGGTAGTCCATGAGCAACCCTGATACACAATAGTATGGTTTGTTTGAGGGTACACTATTGTGTCCAGCTGCTTCCTGAGGTGATTGTTTTTTTTTCTTTTACTTGAAAGTAAATTGAAATCAATTGCAAGTAAATTGAAATCAATTGAAAGTAACTTGAAATGAATATGATCATGGTACACAATAGTATGGTTTGTTTGAGGGTACACTATTGTGTCCAGCTGCTTCCTGAGTTGATTTTTTGTTGCATTCCCTGTACCTTTTCCTTTGCTAAGATTTTTTTTGCTGTTTGAGTTTGAGTTTCTTTCATGTAAAATGCTCAGAAATGCTCAATTTCTTAAAACATATGGTGCCTTATTTAATCCCAATTAAGAAACAGCATCCAACTCAGTGATTGCAGCCAGCTTCAATCTCCTTTTTCATCCAATGCCTCTAAGATCTGATGCTGTTGAGGAGCTGAGACATGATGAGAATTCAAAAACTGATGATTGCTTAGTCTGTGCCAAGCTTTTAAAAAGTAAAAGCCAACTAAGCTCCATCAGAATTGCCCTGAGTGTTCCTCTGGCTGCTGCCAGCTGATGGCTGCCCAAGAACTTCCTTCTTATCCTCAGGTCCTCCCAGGGTGAAGACAGCTAAGAACAAGATAACCTAATTAATTATTTGGGTTGCAGAAGCAGCAATGAAGAATCCCACCACATCAGCTGCATTTTTGTACTTGCAAGCTGCTTCTCAGACTTAGCTGATGCTACAAATTTAGCTGAGGTGATGCTTCAAAAAAACAACTGAGGCTTTTGCCCAGGCTGCAAACTCACTAATTAATTAGTATGTTTCCAAATCAGGCTCAGTTGTGCCTTCAGTTCTTGCATTACTCCTCTGATGAAGCTGCCAAGGAGCATTCTGATGATCATTGGCAGCCTCAGGCTCCTGTCTCTTCTGAGTTGCATCACTCCCCTGAGCAGCCTGAGCAACCTGCCAAGGAGCAGTCTTAAAAGAAGGTTTGGGTGGAGGCTCCTGGCTCTTCTGAGTTGCATCACTCCCCTGAGCAGCCTGAGCAACCTGCCAAGGAGCAGTCTTAGAAGAAGGTTTGGGTGGAGGCTCCTGGCTCTTCTGAGTTGCATCACTCCCCTGAGCAGCCTGAGCAACCTGCCAAGGAGCAGTCTTCTTAGAAGGTTTGGGTGGAGGCATCTGATGATCATTGGCAGCCTCAGGCCCCTGGGCAGCCTGAGAAGGCATGGGGGCAAACACATAAGCCAAAGAAGAAGGAGGAGCCTTGAAGACAGGAGCCTTAGACTGAGACTGCTTCATGTTCTGAAAGCTTTTCTTCTCCTCCATCTCAGTCAAAGCAGTGCTGATCTTCTCCTTGGCCTGAGTGAGTTCCAACTGCATCTGAGCTAAGAGGAGTTGCTCATCTTGCATCTTCTTAGCATCCTCCAAGATCTTGAAAAGAGTAAACTCCTGAGCATCCATGCCATACTTCAGAGCCTCAACCTTCTTGGTGATCTCATTGTGGATGTTCTCAAGGGAGCCTATTTCACTGAGATCTTCAGCCCCTTGCACCAGCTTGATGAGCTGAGTGATAGTATGCTCAGGGTCAATCACAGCATATTGGGATTTGTAGTACCCCTCAGATTTGCTGGCCTGAGCTTTTGGCCTAGCCTTGGCTGAAGGAGCTGACTTGAACAACTGATACAACTGAGAAGGCCCAGCAGATTTAGGAGGCTCAGCAGGCTCCAGTTTGTGCAGGAACTGAGCAGTCCAGAAAGGCTCTGTGACAAACACCTGCCAGGGGAGTGGGCAAAGGCTGAGAATCATCTGGTAATACTGAGCAATGGTCTCCTTAGACCACCCATTGATATCCTGCAGGGTTGTGAGGGATGTGAAAAACCTATCAAACATACATTACAGTTTAGTGATTAATTAATTAATTATATGATTAGTTAATTGACTAGTAATCAAATCATGCCCCCATGCTCAGAAACACAAAGAACAAATGCATTCACACATGTTCAAAACCATATCCTTGCAGAAGGTGCAGCCATTCTGAAATGGGATCCTGCTGAGCATCACCTTAGACCTGCACTTAGGACACTGAACATAAGGCTCTTCATCATACCTTGGGTAATGTATGATCTCCTTAGGATCTGAGCCAGGACCAAATAGATCCTCCACTGAGGGAAAATTTGATGAAGGCCTCAGTCTGATCACAATGTGAGGGCCTGCCATAGCCCAGCTTAAGCCATGTGGGACTGAGTGAGGTTTGTCCATGGCTGAGTTGCAGCTGAGTTGGGATTCAAATATGCTCACTATGGGCTTGAGTTCATTAAGCAGCTGAGCTATCACACAATCATGCATTCCTGAACAAAGCTGAGCACAAGTCCAAGACCATGAGCAAGCTTGGAACCAACCCCACACCACCAGAACCAACCCTGAGTCCTCTCTCAGCTTTGCCACCCTTCTGAGATGCATCCCTAGGGTTGAGCTTCAGGGCATCCACAATTTCTTTTTCTGAGAGACCATAATCTTCAATTGCCTGAAGAAAGAGTTGTTTGTGCTCCTGAGAAAACAACTTTGGTGCCATGGCTGAGGGAGTGAACTGGCTAGCCTGAGAGCTTCTTAAACTTGGGATTGAGCCCTCACAAGCTGAGAAATGGACCCTTGCTGAGGTGAACACAAGAAAAACCAATTGAAAATAATTAATTAACTTGAAGTCAACTGAAAATCCTTTGAAATCAATTGGAAGTAAATTTATTTAAATTGAACATCAATTGGAATCAATTGGAAATCAGTTGAAAGTAATTGATTAATTAAGTTAAAATCAATTGAAAATGCATTGAAATTCAACTTACTTCAATTGAAAATTTATTGAAATTAAATAGATATCAACTGAACATAATTAAAAAATTAATTAATTACTTAATTACTTACTTACTTATGTTTGTTTTGGTGGTCCACTATTGTGTTCAGCTACTTATTGAGGTGAATTGTCTTTACAAACATTCCCTTTACCTTTTTCCTGTGCTAAAGTTTTTTCTTAGAATTATGTGTCAACCCAGACCATGTCACAGTTCCTTATCACTTTTTTTGCTTACACTGAATGTCAAAGCTGTTTTTGCTGAGATTTGCGCAGTTTGGCTCAGAACATAGTATATAGCAAATAATGTTTTTCTAAGAGTTTGCTGAGATCTAAACTAAGAATAATTAATGCTCATGAGCCAGGTTGAAAATGAATCTCAGCTGAGAGGAAGAGACAGGCAGCCTTTCTTAGAAGGCTTACCTGAGTGAAAATTAATTGATCCTACCTACTTCCGCTTCCTACTTCCGCTTCCTTCGCACCCAGGAGACGGCCTCTGCCTTGAGTCTCCCCTGCGGGGCTTCCGGTCTCGATGCTCTCGTCGAAACTCCTCAGGTGTGGGGCTCCTCGGTCTCCTACGCCTGATACCTGAACTTCTAGCGCGCTCCTCGCCAGCTTCACCTGTATCTCTCCTTTTCTTCTCCTTCCTTGGGCTTTCTCTTTCTTCCTCGTGTCTTGGGCTTTCCTTCTTCTCCTCCTTTACTTCGGGCTTCCCCTCTCTGGCCTCTCCTCCTCGTGCTGGCTCCTCTTTCACCGGGGGCCTTGCTTTGGGAGTGGTCTGCAAGACCTGTGCCTCCTCCCTTTTGGCCTCCTTGTCCCCCGGTCCCGGTGGTACTGACCCTCCCTGCACTGATCGGTGGTAGGACTCGGCTAAGTCCAAGACCCTGTGGTAGAGCCCCTTAAGATCAGGGAATACCAGGGCACCCCCAGCCACGGGGAACCGATCAGACACCAGCAAGGATTGCAGGCAAAAGAGGGTGCGACCCCCTTCACAGCGATAGTCCGCAACGACCTCGCCGAACTTGCCCCCACAGGTGAGGCAACGGAGACGGCTGTCTCCCATTTACACTTTAAGCTGGAGCCAACACTGCGGGAAACGGTTAAGGCGTCAACTTTATCCCCGGGTCGTAGGAACATATATATATATGCATGTGTGTATACAGTATGTATATCCCTCACCCCTATGGATGAGGTAGCCAGCTGGTTAGCAAGTGGATGCAAGTGGGGTATAACTCGCTGTTGGGTTAAGGACCGATTATATAAATATGTCCATCATCCATCTATGTAGCTTTTGTTCCTCCCATATGTCTGAAAATGGGTTATACATGGTTACACGCCCAAATGGCAGTTTTCATGGGATAAATAAAGTGAGGTTTAACCTTCAAAATTCAAAACCATCAAACTTAAGAGTATGTCCAATTTTCAGACAAAACCAATACCAGGGAAAAACAACGGGTCAACACCCTGAGCCGGGCGTGAGTTTTTCCATGTAATTGCTGCGTGCCTTCATTTCAGTATTTGACATGTTGCCGATGTCACATGTACGTTGCAGATGCTCACTGAGGTTTGACAGGGGGGTGTAATAACGTCCCTGACGACTTTAAGACGATTGCACAGAAGGGTCCATTTGACATGTTGCCGATTTTAACATGTACATTGCAGATTTTCGCTGAGGTTGAACAGGTTGTACAGAAGTTGGGTCAACTCTTCAAAACGAAGAATGGAGGCTGAAGACAAAGAACCGAAGATAAATGTCAGCTTTGGCCCATTGCCCTGGCACAACTAAGAGGCCTTTGCCCACTGAGCCAATAATCTCCTTATCCTCAGAAGCATAGACATTGTGCAGGAGCTGTCTTGCCTCATAGGTGATCCTGTATCTATCCTCCCCTGAGATTCCAATGAGAGTGGTGGATCCTGGCTGAGGCAAA
>CAMXCT020001556.1:0-44607 GCA_947184155.2 Cladocopium goreaui
TGAAGGGGACACCCAAAACATCGTAATGGAAGAAAACCAATAAATAAATACATCCCTTGGCTACTCATTTGACTTTTTTATACAACTCCAATAGTGCCTGATTACCATAAGACAAAGAAAAACATAACAATAATGAACATTGGAGCAAGAAATCCCAATAATAATAATACTAAACATCATCATCATCATCATAGTAATCATGGGGCGGTAAAAAAAAATAGTCCAAACAAAAAAATCAACGTTGCATTACATAGTGATTATGATGATAATTATTACAATGCTAATAACAAATAGTAAAAATAACAACAATACTAAGTTTTAACATGTTTATTCTTAGTATGCTAGTAACGGTAATATGTACAATCATCACGGGTAATAAGGTAAACGTTTATTGATGCGTATTGTTTTTCAAACCCCCCACTGCCAAATCTAAACCGATGAATCCGCTATGGTTGGTTCTTGGTGTGCGACACAAGGAACATTTGTATCGGCAATCCGAAAAATCGGGAATTAGATGATTTCGTTTGAATTCCAAAGCAATATCATGTTGAAACATGCCTTTGTAAATCACAATCTGTATTGTTCTGTTCGGCTGGTGGCACGAATGACAAAACCAACATCCCGAACCGTTCCATCTCATATTATCCCGTGCAAACCCTTCGTTGCAAACAATTTTTCAAATCATAAGTATTTCGTGAAACGTGTTGACAATGTGATACAACCATGCCATGGAAAAATATTCACTGGCCTGTACTCTTGGAAGGCAACATCTTTGTCCATGGCGCTCGGGCTCCATGTGCCTACATCCAGCACATTCGGTTATTGTCCTGTTTCCGCGTAATGTATTTATGCGCAAAGCACTTTAAGTTAGCCATGTGCAGATCCTAGATCCGTGAGCTCACTGCACTGGCACGTGAAAATGCATCAGTCCAAACGGTTTTGTTTTTGAAACATGTGTGACCGAATTCTTTGTGCGCACACCCCGCTGTCTTGCTTAAACATGCATTTTGTCACGAAACGGGTAGGTTTGTTTAGGTTATGTTTACCTAAGGCTGAATTGTCGAACCATGTTTGTCTGCCAGCCAGCACAAATTCCCATAAAGCAGCGAACATGGCGTTTGATGTTGACGATGACTGTTGTGGAATCACATGTTGTTCTCAACATCTCCCAACAAGTGGGTCCACTTGAAGGAGTCCACTTGGCCACATGGCCCAATAACATTCGCAAAGTCACAATGGATTTGTGCCGTCCCTCGAAAGACAGTTGCAAATACACGTTTTGATTCAAATTTGATTTCTGATAATACTTTCTCAGTTCTGACCCTGCAATCCTTCACTTTTTTTTTGTCCCAAAACCCACCAAACCAAAAAAAAATGTCTACATGCGTGTCGCACTCAGAAGTAAGCATGTTTCCATGCGCCCTGCGTCACCCAAACCCTTCCCAACGACGAAAAAGGACTCAGAACAATAAGTTCCAGGCAATCGATTGTGCCTAGTTTCCCTTTGGGCACTGCCAGGCGCTGCCACCGTGGAACTATTGGTGGTGTCACGCCAGTGCGCCTTCAGGAAATGGCGGGCCTACTCGTTTCACCGTGCGATTTTTTACCGCATATACGACGCGATGTTTGAATTGGACTTATCCGGGCAACATCTTTCGACGAAAATGGAACAACGTGCGCACGATTACAACCATTCAAAACAAACACACACACGCGCACACCCATCACACCCCCAATCACCCCCATGCGCCACGCATCGCTGATGACATCCAATTGCGGATGGAAAATGTTCCACAACCAGATTGAAAACAAAACGCGCAAGCGGTGGCGTTATTACAATACTGTCATATCATTCCCTGTGGCCAAATGTGACGTTTCGCGGCGCAGCTACTCATGGCGACCGGCCGCGCTCCACCACCGCACTTTGCCCTGCAATGGCGCGACGCATACCTGGACTGCGTCCTTTCCTTCCGGCCGAAGCACGAATGGCGCCACGCAAATTCACGGCAGTTGTTTTTTTTGAACTTCGCACAAAAAAAACAAACAAACATTTGGATATGCAAACAAATGGTTGTATTTTTTTTGCCGGGTGCAAACTTTTACTGATTGTACGAGCCGCCCTTCTGCGACAGGCACTTGGCCGCAAGACGCCCCAGCGTTGGTAGTTTGTGTCGCTTCCTACACTCGGTTTATGGATTGTTTCCCATGCCGCTTTTGTGTTCCAGCCGCCGTCCTAGAGCATACCAGCGCAAAGTGAAGGTTCATATGTGAGTGGAATTTTTTTTTGGTGTCACAACAATCTCTGTGACAAAATTGGGCTAAATATGTGGCACATTTGGCAACGCGTTCGTCGGCCCACTAATTCTCAATGGACAATGTGAAGTAAACGGGCTGCAGGCTGTCCGGGTTCGTGCCGGGTTATATCACTTACTATTTGTGGTGGTTCGTAAGAAAAAGGGGTTTGCAGGATGAATTTGTTACTTAATCGATTTTATTTTTTGCAATTGTTTTTTTAATGCTGTGTGTGTGTGTGTCGCTGTGTGTGTGTGCGCTTGTGTGATATGTATGTGTGTAAATAGATTTATACACACATGCATGTAGATGCTCATGGATACAAACAAAAACCGAGACAAAAATTGATTGATACATTGATACCATTGACACATTGATACACTGATACACTGGTACATTGATAGAGTGATACAAAAATAAAGCGGTACGTGGATACATCAACACATGGCGACATACATACATATACATATGTTTAAAACAAAAATGTTCCAATTGATCAATTGATTGTATTTCACTCACGATTTGGGTTTGCGTTTTCGTAATGCCGCACACCTGATGTTGCTACGTACGCTCTGCTCGGCAAAACTATTGTGTCACCAACTGGATGATGGTGTCCCTGATCTAGAGTGTTGGGTTGCATTTTCTCTTTGTGCAAAAAGTGCGTTCACCTGCTTGAAACCCAAAGTCCAGATGAATTTGGCGGACATTTTCGCCCCTGCTCTGGCTGAGCCCCGGCGAGTTCGATGTCCCTGCCACCGCGCACACGCACAAAACAATTTTCGTTCCCGTGAGGCTATTCTGAGGCGACGGACACTGAATATGCTCAAAATGAAAACAGCATGCCCGCAACCAAACCAAATTTGCCAACTGCACTGCCCATTTTAGTCTGACAATGGAACATGGGAACAACGGTGCCATGCGCAGATGGAAGCACGTTGCGCATGCAGCAACTGCCCGTCGGAAAGATTCAAATGTGCGGCTGGGGCATATGCGGTTGGCGACACGTTGATAAACACCCTTGGCGTTTTAGTACATTTCGGAAAATTTTCCATTACATCATGTGGTCGGAGTCGTGGGCTGGAAGGGGTTGAGAAGGGTTCGGGGGTGTAATAACGTTCTTGACGTGTGCGTGCTGGTTGCACATACATACATACATACATCCATGCATGCATACATACATTCATACATACATACATACATCTATACATACATACATACATACATGCATACATGCATACATACATACATACATACAAATATATATATATATATTTATTTATATATTTATATTTATATTTATATTATATTGTGTGTGTTTACCCATCCATATATATACATATTTGTGTTTAATTTATTTATTTTCATTTTTATATTTAAGTACTCTCTTCGTTTTGGACCTTTTAGGATGCTTTCGATGCTACGTTTCCAGCATGCACTTGGAATTTCCAAACCGCTTGTAACGCTACGTTTTCAACATGTTCTTGGAATTTGTAAGGGGCCTGCTGAGGTTACCGTTCCAACATGTTTTCTACGAACTTCTAGGGCGTTCTTGATGCCGCGTTTTGTAGTAGCAGAATGGCCCAGCCGTGATTTTCACAGATTTGAATGCTACCAACTTGCATGTGTTTTACAGCAACGGTTGCAAGACCCAGCTTCTCTTTGACCAGTGCAGGGAACTGACCAGAATACAGTTTTCCGCACGCACAACAATTTAAAAAAAAAATGTGTGTCATTTAACAAAACCAAAAGTTCGCAAAAAACATTAAATCCAGGAAGCAAGCTGGGGTAGCGTCTTTTTTTGGTCGCTGGCACGAAATGCTTCGACCGTTAACGGCAAAGTCTTGAAAGGGCATTGCCTCAGTCTCCGCACGCTAAGGACAGACCTGGAGGTGGCATTGCTTAAGAGTTAATGTGGTATGTTTGGGGTTTGATGTGGCGAAGCAATTTGGGCAACCATGCCATCTTGACCAAAGGGTTGGGAAAAATCATGTGACTTGGAACAAACCGGGCAAGCATATGAAAAAAGTACTTTTGAGCGAAACGGGGGCTGGGAGTCAAGAACAAAAACAAAAATGCAAATACCAATGCAAAAAGAACATGCGCGTGCGAAAACCGGAGCGACATGTTACTTTCATTTTCAGACAAAGCAAACAGCGCTGTAAAAGTTGCAAAGTATGAGCATGGAGAAATGTTTCAATCAACAAATACAGGGACCCGACAATGTCACGCCTAAGTCATTCCTTTTGCATTCCCCCTTAGGAACGCAACACCACGATGTCATGCCTGAGCCATGCCTTTTGGTCCCTTCACACTTTGCACGCAAACCGTAAAATTTTCCTGTATGGGGTCCTTACTCCTTTGAAAGCCTTGCATTCCTGGACCGCATTATTTTGTTTCTGTCTCCGGGTTTGCGTTCCTGGTATGCTCTCCGGCTACGCTGTGGGTGCTCTGCGCCGCCTGGTCGTACACTATTACACTTGTCTCCCGCTTGTCTCCCATTTGTCTCGCATTTGCCCCTCACTGTCTCCAAGTACGCTATGGATGCTCCGGCCGCATGAGTCTATTGATGTCCCTGATGGCTGTGTAAACATAGGTATAGACGTGGCCGGGGAATCTGAGCCTGGAAAAAAAACGAGATCAAAAACGAGATCAAACCGAGATGCAAACGAGATCCGGGCCCTGGCAGGAAAAAATTCCCGGAAAGTACAATCGGAGGCTTCAATCGAAGTCCAACGGCATAGCAGAAATGGAGCAAAAACACAGTGTTTCGCAACATTGCTACCTTTTCGCGCATCTGCACTTTGTGTCTTCTGACTCTTTCTCTTCTCTGATTTTTTTTTTCTTCTCTGACTCTTCGGAACTCTGTTTTTTGATCGGTCCATATTGTCGGAAATTTGACCTCTAAACTTCCTTCTACTACCATCTACTACCACCTACTACCACCACCGCTACCGCTACTACCGCTACTACCACGACTGCCGCTACTACGCTACTTCCTACTCTTACTCCTACTACTCCTCCTCCTACACTCTGCTAGTGCAGCAGTTCAAAGTGTGGCAGTAGCCAGCGGCAGCAGCTGAGCAGCAGCCAGCAATTTAGCAGCAGTTTAACAATAGTTTCTGTATATATACATATATCATATATATTGTAATAATGGTGAAATTTTGAACAACAAAAAGCCGCTGATAAGAAAACAGCTGCACCAAACTCATGTTCACCCACCTGAACGCAACAAACATTACATACGACCTAAGCATAACCTAAAGCCAACCTGAACCCAAGAAAAAACACAAAAACAGACTAAAAATCATGCTCGTGCTGAAATCACCAGAGCCCCCCTGTGTTTTGCAAAAAGACACGGTTTCCAAGGAAAATTTTGCCGCAACTAACTATAGTATTTTAAAAAAAAACACGACTTTGTCTTTTGGCTGTAACCCACGGGCAAATTTCAAATATCTGCGTGTGACCATGTTGATCGGTGGCTGGTTTCCGCGTTTCATTTCCTGCAGGCATGCAGGGGTGAGTGTCGAAAGCATTCCGGGGAAGGTGCATCAAGGCCAACGCGTATGGGTTGAGAGGAAACAAAAAAACATTTTTTTAAGTTTTGGCTTGGAAAACAGTGGTTGGTAAGTTCAGAACATGAGTGTTGTGTTGGTGGCGGGAGGTTTGCTAATGTACTACATACCGGAAAAATGCGGCGAATGCAGGTATCATCCGCGGCTAAAAGTCGGGATGGGCGTGCGAGACAATCGAACCCATGAGGTGGCGTAGAGGACCCTCGCGTACGTGAAAGTTTTGACAGAACATGACTCGACCCCCTGCCGCGATATTTTCTACAGGACAATTGGCTGCCGGAGTTGGAGAGGATATCGCTGAGTTCAAAGCAACTGCATTCGACATTGGTATGAAGGAGCAGTCTTCAGCGACAAGGGCGGCCGTGAAGAAAGGCATAACAACATGTGTTCCAATGAGAAACCCATGCAGAGACTGCCGCAACTCGGACAAACCAAGCATTACGCAGTTCCCTGCATAAAATGTTTTTGGAGGAGCGGATGGGGAGCGGTGTTTTTTTGTGCTATCTTACACCTTTTTGCCGCAGATGTTCCGGGTCAAGCCAGCGCCCGCACCTAGCGGCACCTGAATGGGGAGATAGACGTTTGCGCGTTTTTTTCATCAAATCCGCGAGGGTTGTGGGTAAGAAACCTTGTCGTCATGGGCGGCGTAGTTCCAGCAAAGATGTAAATTCAATTTTTGGCCCACGTGTGTTGTTTGCACGACATGTTTCCGGGGAATGCGTTCCAATGAGTCAGTGTTGGAACTTTGCGGGCGTCGTTTCTGGAAAGAATCTCGAAATTGTGGAATCACACATGGTGGATACAAACTAAGGGGATCAATTTTAATTATTTTGTGGAACTTCATGGTGGAACGATGTGGAACGTAACATTTTTGATATATGTCTTTCCGAACACCCTTTCTCGCAGCAAAGTCTCTTGGCTGGTTGTTGCCGGATATGTTTGTGGGGCGATGGGGGTATAATTCCAAATCGCCCAGGCATGCGGCTCACCGCTGGGTTGGCCAAAGGTGTTTCTGCCAGGAGGTGATGCTGGGTCATGCTGGGTCCGTTCCTTGAGTGGAGGTGGTTCCAGGGAGGGTTTGTGAAGGTGGTTGCTGATGTGTTTGTGGGTTTTAAGTTTTAAGTTAAATTTGCCATTTATGTGATTATCCATTGTGGTTTGGTGTCCTCAAAAAACCACAAGACGTCAACGGCAGCATGGCAAAACCAAAACGCCAAATCGCCCTACCGGGACGTGAACATTCATGGACGAACTCATGTCACGCAAATGCGGCAGGGTGTTGTTTCCTATTGACAGTTTTCTCAAATAGGCGCCACGGAACCATGATCCCTTCCAAATTGTTGGGCCCGGATGGACGCCAAACTGGAATTGTCAAACAGTATTGGACAATGGAAAAATATGCAGGAGGCACACGATGGGGCCCCATAGTTAACTAAGTTGGTTCATAACTATAATAACAATAGTGTCTGATACTTATAACTATATTTAGATGGGGTTATAAACCAACTTATAATTTGGGGGGCCATCCTGCAGGATTTGATTGACTATTTAAAACAGCAGCATGCGGCACACAATCACCAAAAGCAATAAATTTAATTAACTGCGTTTTCCCAACTTGGACATGCGCAATGGCGTGAAATGTTCATCTGCGAAACATTGTAACACATAATGCCAACACCTACGGGCAGTCCCGGATAACATGTCATGTTATTTTTGCAATCCCTGTTTCATGATCATGCCAAAAAAAAAATGCGGATGTTTGGTCACTGCCGCATGTTTTTTGTTCTGCATTGCCCCGGTGGCGACGAAGTATCATGCATCACGTGGAAAAACAAAACAAAATGTTGGATTAGCTACGCACAATCAACTCAGCCGAACTGTACGAGCGCCTCGCTAACATTTAAATAATCCAGAGACTTTGGTTTGCGTCCATATTGTGGCATTTGGCGCGCCAGAAGGGAATCCGGATTACCATGGATTACCATGTAATAAGACTGTTGTCAGATTCGTGCACAAATTTCGTTCACGGAAGTAAACCCATGGGCAGGTCAACTGGTTCAACTGGTTCCCTTTGTTGGTTGTTATCTTCTGTTCTTCGGTGCTGGCCTGGGTGTCAATGGCAATTGTTGTGAGTTTCTCACACTTGGACCTTCACGGGAAAACCAATGGAATCAATTCCAAGCACGTTGGTGACACGTGATATGTTTCAAAACTGTGGTAACGTTACTTGAAATCCAACACAGCCAAGGGGCATCAACACGGGGAATCGTAGATTCAAGCCTGTGAGATGAAGGGTAGCCCTGTGTTGTGATTTCAATGCGTTTTCACGCAAAGAGCTGGCAACTGCCCATTCCAGTTTCATGGCATTGATTCGGTTGTGGTACTCAATCTTGGAAATCGTCTCTGTTATTTTGTTTTTCACGCAGCATCATCCAACGTTCCCGTTCGATTTTTTTTGTTGTTTTTGTCATGTTTTATATTTTGCGTTTTCGAACCCACAAATGCTGTGAATTGCCGTCCTTTCAAGTGTCGGTGAGTTACGGACGGCTCTACGACGAGACAAAAACGTGGGGGCCGGAAAAAATGTGAAAACATCCCCTCACATCAACATTTGTTAATTCACGCACCGTGGGTTAAAATACACGGAAATGTGGAAAACCCATGGCTAATTTGGGCACTCCAATTTGCAAAAAAAATGGCGACCCGGGATTCCGGGATAGTGAGTGAAGTACGGTTGTAAATTGGGAAGTTCCGTTGTTTGCCTTCCATAAAATGTTATGTTAACTCGGACCCCCAACATAAAAAACACCACTGTGGCAAGTTCTCGGCAATCTGATCGTTGCAGCCCTCAACCAATGCCAAAAACACCAATGACGGTATACTTGAAATGCCGGGGACAAGATAAAGGTGACATAATGTGTTTGTTGTTCCAAAACAAAATCCGCCCGCACCGAAGGTGCTGGGGCGTGATCTTCCGGATGGCCTCGTAAAAGGTTACAGGTTTACCTGGGGGGGGGGGCATTTTTCGGCCAAAACCTCCTGTTTTTGATAGGTCGTGACGCTCGCCTTCAAAAAACACTGTAAAAAACAGTACGGAAGACACCTGTTCGTGAACGCGCCCGTCCAAAATCGGCAAGCGAAAAGTGAAAAAAACCCGTGTTTTTCAACTTTTTGACCTCAATTTTTTGGTTTGCAACATCTTTTTTTGCGGTTCCGCAGGTGGCCGGGCCCGGAGGCGGATTTTTGAGTTTTTGGACCCGTTTTCGGACTGATTTTCGTCGTTTTGTGATAGCAGAAACACTGGTTTTTACAGTTGTTTTTCTGTTTTCTGCATGCTTGACGGCTAGCTTCAAAACTTCCAAAAACCTCGTAAATTACGCTGTTTTATGTTACGGTGTGAATGAAAACATCGTAAATACCAGTGTTTTTTGACGTTGGTTAAAAAAACACTGTAAATTACAGTGTTTTTGGCCACCTGACCCTCAAAAACCATGGTATTTGCAGTGGTTTCTGCTTCTCACCGCGCAAAAACACTGTAAATAACAGCAATTTCGCCGTTTTTTCATGTTTTTCGTTATTTTTTGAACTGCGTTGGTCCGCTATACATGGCTATCAAATTCTTCGCGTTTTTTTTTTTCCGACAATCAGTACTTTCGGATGTTTTTGGTCTCAATGGCCGACATCATTGGCAGTTACGAGCGGCTGCCCAACGATGCGGTGCGGGCGGTTGCCGTCGCGAAGCGACGTGAATAATTGCGTTGCATGAATTGAATGCAAGGGGTTTCAGGACAGAATCGTCGGTGATTGGTTGATTGTAGATGTTCCATTGCCCATGCATTTCATGCACCAGTGGGTGGCCTTTTCTACATCAAAATGATGTGAAAACATCAGCAAATCCGCACATTTTCATGGTACCCCATGCGATTTTCATTTTCCGTTGACACTTCTTCAATAAATTACACTCCGGTAATTTAACGTAACCGTGCGTTTTCGAATTTTACAGTGCTAACGTGACTATCACTTGGGTCTCCCAGACCAGCATGTTCCACAGAGACCCTGGCCAAGGAAAACCAACTAACGTGGCTATCATTTTACAGCTCAAAGGTTACAACATGGAAGGAAGCCCACTAACGTGGCTATCATTTTACACCATTCAAGGTTTCCAACATGGAAGGAAGCCCACTAACGTGGCTATCATTTTACAGCACTCAGGGTTTTCAGCATGGAAGGAAGCCCACTAACGTGGCTATCATTTTACACCATTCAAGGTTTCCAACAAGGAAGGAAGCCCACTAGCGTGGCTATCATTTTACACCATTAAAGGTTTTCAACATGGAAGGAAGCCCACTAACGAAGCCCACTAACGTGGCTATCACTTTACAGCACTCAAGGTTTTCAACTTAAAAAACAACTAACGTGGCTATTGGCAAAATTAGCTATACCTAACATAGCTATTGTAAAGTGTTCCACATTGTTCCAGCTCAACCCATAAAGTGACTTGTTTTTTCCCTTTTGTTCTCTCTTGAATCTTAGGTAGCTAACGTGGCCCTTGCAGCCTGCATGGCACACATTGGTGCCAATGCCTTAAGGTTTTAATCAAACAAGTAAGCTTAAATATGACATAGCTAGGGTCCCTGAAAAAACGGGCTGCATGTTCCCCATAGCTGGGTTAGCCAGTGGCGTATCCACTGGTGACTGCAGGCCGTAACCCCCTGCCCCCAGGGACCACAGTGGAGCATTTTACCAGGAACCTAACCTAGCAATTTTTGGGTGCCTGGTGGCTGCAAGCCGTAATCCCTTCCCCTAGGGACCACAGTGGAGTATTTTACCAGCCACCCAAAAATTGATTTTCATAGTTTTTTTTTCCGATCAATTTCAATAGCAAAGCTTTATTCACAAATGCATTTTTGGGGCTCGATTTGGCCCTGAAGCCATTTGGTGGTGATGTTGAGCAACTTAGTATTGTAAAATGAAAAACATGTTCCCCATAGCTAGGTTAGCCAGTGGCGTATCCGGCCATAACCCCCTGCCCCCAGGGACCACAGTGGAGCATTTCACCACGAACCTAACCTAGCAATTTTTGGGCGCCTGGTGGCAGGCCGTAATCCCTTCCCCTAGGGACCACAGTGGAGCATTTTAGCAGGCACCCAAAAATTGATTTTCATTGGCTTTTTTTTCCGATCAATTTCAATAGCACAGCTCTATTCAAAAATGCATTTTTGGTGCTCGATCTGGCCGGGAAGCCATTTGGCGGTGATTTTGAGCAACTTAGTCCCTGTAAAATGAAAAAAATGTTCCGCATAGCTAGGTTAGCCAGTGGCGTATCCACTGGTGGCTGCAGGCCGTAACCCCATGCCCCCAGGGACCACAGTGGAGCATTTTACCAGGAACCTAACCTAGCAATTTTTGGGTGCCTGGTGGCTGCAAGCCGTAATCCCTTCCCCTAGGGACCACAGTGGAGCATTTTAGCAGGCACCCAAAAATTGATTTTCATTGGCTTTTTTTCCCATCAATTTCAATAGCACAGCTCTATTCAAAAATGCATTTTTGGTGCTCGATCTGGCCGGGAAGCCATTTGGTGGTGATTTTGAGCAACTTAGTCCCTGTAAAATGAAAAAAATGTTCCCCATAGCTAGGTTAGCCAGTGGCGTATCCACTGGTGGCTGTAGGCCGTAACCCCCTGTCCCCAGGGACGACAGTGGAGCATTTTACCAGGAACCTAACCTAGCAATTTTTGGGTGCCTGGTGGCTGCAAGCCGTAATCCCTTCCCCTCGGGACCACAGTGGAGCTGGTGGCTGCAGGCCGTAATCCTTTCTCCGTAGGGACCACAGTGGAGCAGGCACCCAAAAAATGATTTTCATTTGCTTTTTTCCGATCAATTTCAATAGCACAGCTTTATTCAAAAATGCATTTTTGGTGCTCGATCTGGCCGGGAAGCCATTTGGTGGTGATTTTGAGCAACTTAGTCCCTGTAAAATGAAAAAAAATGTTCCCCATAGCTAGGTTAGCCAGTGGCGTATCCACTGGTGGCTGCAGGCCGTAACCCCCTGCCCCCAGGGACCACAGTGGAGCATTTCACCACGAACCTAACCTAGCAATTTTTGGGCGCCTGGTGGCTGCAGGCTGTAATCCTTTCTCCGCACGGACCACAGTGGAGCATTTTACCAGCCACCCAAAAATTGCTTTTCATTGGCTTTTTTTCCGATCAATTTCAATAGCACAGCTTTATTCAAAAATGCATTTTTGGTGCTCGATCTGGCCGGGAATCCATTTGGTGGTGATGTTGCACAACTTAGTCCCTGTAAAATGAAAAAAATGTCCCCCATAGCTAGGTTAGCCAGTGGCGTATCCACTGGTGGCTGCAAGCCGCAACCTTTGCCCCCGGGACCACAGTGGAGCATTTTACCAGGAACCTAACCTAGCAATTTTTGGGTGCCTGGTGGCTGCAGGCCGTAATCCCTTCCCCTGGGGACCAGTGGAGCAGTTTACCACGCGCCCAAAATTGATTTTCATAGCCTTTTTTCCGATCAATTTCAATAGCACAGCTCTATTCAAAGATGCATTTTTGGGGCTCGATCTCGCCGGGGAGGCCATTTGGTGTTGATGTTGCGCGACTTAGTCCCTGTAAAATGAAAAAAATGTTCCCCATAGCTAGGTTAGCCCCTGCCTCGCTTCACAGACTTTCAGTCTCAATCTAGACTTCATCTTTAAATTCCACCCCCCCCTGCCTTGCTTCACAGACCTTCAGTCTCAATCTTTCGTTTCCATTAGTCTGGAAGTCCGCCCGCTACTCTAGCGTGTTGGGTCGCTTTGTGTTTGGGTGCCGCTGGACATGCAGGCTTTCATCTGTTCGGAATCCGGACCTTCTACAGGCCCTTGGTTTGCCAGGGGGGCTTCAAGGGGGCTTCAAGGTGAAGGAAGCTTGAAGGAGGCTTGTCGGGGGCACGAAGGGGGCTGGGTCGTGGGGGCCGGAAGGGGGGCTGGAAGGGAGCTTGAAGGGGGCTTGAAGGTGTCTTGACGGGGCTTTGAAGGGGGCTTGAAGGGGGCTTCAAGGTCGGGACCTTCAAGGGGGCTTCCTGGGGGCTTCAAGGGGTCTTCAAGGGGGCTTGACGGGGGCTTCAAGGGATCTTCAAGGTGAAGGGGGCTTCAAGGGGGCTTGAAGGGTGCACGAAGGGGGCTTGAAGGGAGCTTGAAGGGGGCACGAAGGGGGCTTCAAGACCCCTTGAAGGGTACCTTCGAAGGGGGGTGCTCGGAACCAGCCCCTTAGAGTATCAGGCAGAGGGAGCAGCAAGGTCCAATCTTATTAAGTAGACCTGGAATATCGAGGAGGCCCGCACATGCGAAGCCTGATTTCAATTGACTTTTCGGCCCCAGAAATGGAACCTGAAAGCGCACATGTGGTATCAGCTGTCTCCGTTCCCCTAGCTCCAATGTGGCGATTTGCAATGCAGCACCACCCAGGCAACATTCACCAATACTTCGCTACTCCGCGCTACTCCGCTACTCCGTGCTATGTTTTAATTCACTTACCCAATGTAATTGACACGATATCGAAACGATGGCGGAGTAAGAAAGCCTTCAATACGTCACCTTGCCACATATTTTCGGAAGCAGATTCCTACTCCATCTCGTTTTAAATTTATACTATCAATTAATAACGGGATTGACTGAAAACATAATTATTCATGTTCTTTCTGGGCTGAAAACTTCGGTAGGAGTCTAGAGGGGCAAGGAGGGCTAACAAGGGGCAGTAAAGTATTCAATACAATCATTCAAATGGAAGCCGGCCACCTGCGCGAAAACCCACAAACTCCTCAACAGCAAGAAACACTTCAAGCAATCACCTAAGGGCTGCAAAAGGCTGATGGGCCTTCTTTTAGCGGGAAACAATCAAGCCACCAGACGCAACGAAATAATAAGAATCTAACTTCAAGTGGGTTCAAGCAGCAACCGATATGCACCCCGCTTGCCCCAACAAGAATCAAAATCATCTACAAAACTGCTTGCTCTAACGGACCCAATTCTGATTCCGGAAAACCCTTCCAACAACCGGCTTCGCTCAAAAGAGCCTTCCTAGTTGCCTCCGGTCGCCATAGCCACCAAGTTCATTGAACCAAAACAGTGGGCGCTGCGGCAGAGCCTGATACAAAAACTTTACAAAATGACCTAAACCGGTCACCCCAAAATGGGACCGTTTGGCAATCCCTTTTGGGACCACATGCCACTTAGTAAAAGAACATAGAAAAGCACTTTACACGTGTCCCAGTTTTGCGACCGTCAATAAAATATACACAAATCGCCCAAAAATCCACCGCAAAGCCGACACCTGCAACCAATCCTTTTTTCCGTCCAACGCCAGATGCTCTCGCCAGGTCATTTAAAACAACCGAAATACAATTGCCATTTGCATTATTTCTCCACAAAACCAGGATCAATTGAGACTAATCCAACACTGGTGGTGGAAGTTTCAAATGTTAAGTTGATATCCATATAATTATATATTAAATTATATGGCATATCGTTGTGATGTAAGGTAAGTGGAATTTATGTAAATATATTATTTACATAAATAAACCTTACTACAAAAAAAAATCGCAGTCGCCGACGCTCCGAAAAGGACAAAGCAAGCGCACCACACTCGGACTTATTATTGATTTCCTTTTTGATTCCAGTAGTTGCACTGTCGGGGGTCAAATCCAAAGCCGGTCATGGTTCCAGCTGAGCTTTGTTTGGTGCGTTGGATGGGCCATGATTCCATCATTGTCAAACGTTGACACAAAGTGATTTGATGCTAAGTGTCAGAGCACCCGATGATTCCCCAATTTTTGGGTGGGAGTGAGTAACGGGGTGGGTGACAAAAAATTGCCCTTATTTAAAAGGGACTCCCGCCCTCCCACCACTTGATTGGGAAAAGCCACAGCATTACAATTGATGATGTGACGTGCAAAGGATGTGGTTTGTTTCCAATGGAATTATTGAATGCCACATCGAAAATTAGAAATTGAAATTGGAAATAGAACGCCAAATTGTTTGCGTCACCATGTTTGGTTGGATGTTTCAACCTTTAACAAATGTTTGTTCACCACCAAACAGGGAGGATTCTTGTTGATCCTTATTTGTGAGACTTCACAAATTTTTGTTTGGAGAAATAAGGCTTTCATCTTTTTCCAAAAGCGTGACATCTTATTTCTCCACAAAACCAGGATCAATTGAGACTAATCCAACACTGGTGGTGGAAGTTTCAAATGTTAAGCTGATATCCATATAATTATATATTAAATTATATGGCATATCGTTGTGATGTAAGGTAAGTGGAATTTATGTAAATATAATATTTACATAAATAAACCTTACTAAAAAAAAAAATCGCAGTCGCCGACGCTCCAAAAAGGACAAAGCAAGTGCACCACACTCGGACTTATTATTGATTTCCTTTTTGATTCCAGTAATTGCACTGTCGGGGGTCAAATCCGAAGCCGGTCATGATTCCAGCTGAGCTTATGCTTGGTGCGTTGGATGGGCCATGATTCCATCATTGTCACACGTTGACACAAAGTGATTTGATGCTAAGTGTCAGAGCACCCGATGATTCCCCAATTTTTGGGTGGGAGTGAGTAACGGGATGGGTGACAAAAATTTGCCCTTATTTAAAAGGGACTCCCGCCCTCCCACCACTTGATTGGGAAAAGCCACAGCATTACAATTGATGATGTGACGAGCAAAGGATGTGGTTTGTTTCCGATGGAATTGCTGAATGCCACATCGAAAATTAGAAATTGAAAATGGGAATAGAACGCCAAATTGTTTGCGTCACCATGTTTGGTTGGATGTTTCAACCTTTAACAAATGCTTGTTCACCACCAAACAGGGAGGATTCTTGTTGATCCTTATTTGTGAGACTTCACAAATTTTTGTTTGGAGAAATAAGGCTTTCATCTTTTTCCAAAAGCGTGACATCTTATTTCTCCACAAAACCAGGATCAATTGAGACTAATCCAACACTGGTGGTGGAAGTTTCAAATGTTAAGCTGATATCCATATAATTATATATTAAATTATATGGCATATCGTTGTGATGTAAGGTAAGTGGAATTTATGTAAATATAATATTTACATAAATAAACCTTACTAAAAAAAAAAATCGCAGTCGCCGACGCTCCAAAAAGGACAAAGCAAGTGCACCACACTCGGACTTATTATTGATTTCCTTTTTGATTCCAGTAATTGCACTGTCGGGGGTCAAATCCGAAGCCGGTCATGATTCCAGCTGAGCTTATGCTTGGTGCGTTGGATGGGCCATGATTCCATCATTGTCACACGTTGACACAAAGTGATTTGATGCTAAGTGTCAGAGCACCCGATGATTCCCCACTGCGACAAGTGCTCTGGCAGGACCAATTCGACTTTGCTTGCTTGCCTAAGCCAGGGTGCAGCGAAGTTCATCCTTGAAGGTTGGCCATGGCGGTTTCCTGCGCCGGAGTAATGGAACAGAACTGAAGCAGCTTCATGGCACGGCTAATGATCTGTGCTTGCAGTTGATGGGCATCGGGCACTCCAAGTACACGGCACCAGGTGTGGGCTCCGATTGGGAACATGGCTTATGCAGTAACAAGTCTTCTTGTGTATGGGCGGTTCCTGCAATTGTGCCAGCTCTTGCATTCCAATCATCCTGCTTGCTGAGTGATGGTCCGTAAACATGCGCTTCTTTTCTACAAGCTAGCAGTACATCCCACTCTTCGTCAAGTTATCCTCCACCCAATCCTGTACACTGCAACGTCCAGGGGGTCAGTGGGATTGAGTTGCCAGGCAGTGTTATCCATAATTATGATCTTCCAATCAGTGTATTGGGGTCAGCATGGCTGGCAAGAACTTCGTTGATAGCCAATTCCGCGTTGCTAGGATCAATTCCCAGTCGTTGTTGCAGTGCTGCAAGAAGAGGGACGATTTCGGCAGTGGGCAGTTGAAGGCTAGCTTGCTGTCCGCAGAAGACGTGGGCAGTCTGGCAGGTCTGGGGCCAGTTTTTTTTCCTCCGGTTTGGCCGATTCGCACTAGGCTCGGTCCTTACAATTGCGTAAGCAGTGAAAAGCAGGAATGTACAAGGACACGTGTGGTCCAAAAACTTAGGCAAATCATCACGAAAACAACGACAAACAAAAAACAAAAAACCACCACAACCAAAAACGACCCGCAAATCCTCCAGCCAGATTTGCGTTTCGCCACAAAGCAAAACAGCGAAGCAACAAAGAACGGGGCAGGGCCCAACAAAACCAAAAAAGCATTCAGATTTGCCTTAGATACAGTGACCTTAGCCACCGTATCATCCTCAAAAACATGCAAACTAATTATCCATTGCGGCAGTGCGTGAAGTATAATACATGATCGCCCAGAACGTCTCACCTGAGAACAGATAAGAGAATCCAGTGTTGCAGGCAGACTGATGTGGAGCACGACAGAGGCCGCTTGTATGGACGTCTTGTCAATATCAACTCCCGCATCGCTACTGTTCATCCTGCATCGTTCAGCGTACGCAAGTAAGTCTGTTCCAGTCATATACACCGCCGCAAGGGATTGTGATCTATTGCCCCCCCTAGATGGGGAGGAGAGTACTGACGGCCTGTAAGACATGCCAGATAGTGTCAGCCCTCACAGGAACCGTCATATAGTAAAGGGCCCAAGACCCTAATGGGCACTGGGTAAAAAGGTGGCTGAAAAAGCCTGAATGTCACTATACGGCCATTGCAGACAGACGAAGCTTCTGACCATAGCATGGGCTCGTGAGCACAACCAGTATGCTACTGCCGAAATGTAAGCACATGTTGCATTCGCATGGCAGTCGAACTCGTCCCCCTAAGCTATGCAGGTTGAAATGGTTCGCTGTGCCAGTACCAGATTCTCTGACAGGAGTCACTAGGCGTCATCGTCCCAGCAACCTGCGGAGAGGACCAGATGCACCGTAAGTTAGCAGTGTATTCCAGACCAGGCCACTCTCCCACCGAGTAGGCCATCTGCCAGGGCACTACAGAACATCCGCACAACGAACCATGTGGGCAGGCTTTGCTGCACGCGGGCGCTCCAGACTGAACTGCAGGAAGCTCAACTGGACAGCGCCAGTAAAGCTCACTGCAGTGCAGCCTAGTCCATGGCTCTACCGGGAATCTACCGCCCCTCTCGGAACAAAAGCAGAAACAAAACAAAGAGAGAAGGGCCCTCCCCAATACAAAGCCAAAGAAGAAGCCACATGAGAAAACAAACTAAACACAAAACGAATTCAGTGGGGGAAAAGGGGGGCGGTGAAAGAACTACCCCACCTCGGACGAATCCTTAGTCACTACCAGATGAGACCATATAGCCAGGGTGAAACAATCTATTATGCAGAGCGGTATCCTCGGTATCCAGGCAAAAGAGGGAACAAACAACACGCAACCAACCAACAAAAAACCTGCCAACAGGGGGGGAAGCAGAAAGAGGGGGGCGGCCAAAGCACAACACACACCACACATACAAGCCACACAGAAGAAGAGAGGAGAGGAGCCAGGAGGCAGCAAAGGACAGAGAGAGAACGGACACACACGCACCAGAAGCGGTTCGAACGTGCCTTAGCGGGGTCCAAAAAGGGGCCAAGGATCATACGATGATGAATACCTCAGGGAGGGAGCACACAGCACCCCAACAACACAGGAAGCATGGTGTAGAGGGAAGGATCCCCACACAGGGCCAAGGCCTTTGTTGCCATGAGACACAATGAAGAGGGGAGACAATGCGCCACAACACTCCACGCACAGAGGCAAGGCAACCAGGCCGTCGCCGGAAGCAACGATACCCAGAGGGAGGGACCAGTAAAACCTGGGCCAAGGCGCCAAAGAGGACCATCCGAGGGGGAGGGGGGGCCACGTCAGGCAGGGAACAAATCAACAAACAAAGGAACCATAATACAAGGCACCAACACCTAAGGTAGCTCTGCTAAGGGCAAAAACTAGGGATTAGTAAACGAATTCAGATACCTTAACTAGTGGAAAGGGTGGGAGAGTGGTTGTCTCGTCAATATTAAGTCTGGGGATAATAACATCAGTTTCATCACCCATCTATGATTGTCAGGCAAAGGCTGCGAGTGCAAGCACTCATGCAATAGGCTTCATGGTGGAAGAGACCTTAGTATGGTCTAAGCTCTCGACTCGACAGCACATTCTACACAACTGTGCAAAGGAAAACCATACTGCCCGGTCTGTTACGCCTAAGCTGGCACTCTCACCAACTATAAATGAGTGTGGCTACCAACTGTTTGCGAGATATGAATAGGTAGGGGCCGGGTATGCTCAGCACGATGAACCTGACAATTATACATGAGGGAGAGTTGTGTCCCCTACTGCCGACCAGTGCACCTGTCACGTCTTTGGACAGACACACCGGTATGGACAGGAACCTTAAGTGGAATTGACGAAAGGACCAAATAGAGAGTTAAGTCAACTCCCACCAACATTGTTGATGAAGCAAATGCCACATATTGCCAGGGACAATGCGGAGTGAAAAAGAGAAGAGAGGAAAGGGAGAGAAGAGAAGGGGTGGACACAAAAAGGGTATAAGTAATGCGAACAGGGGTGGGCGGGGGATCATGTCATACCTCTCGTGAAATGTTCCAAATAGTGCTTTTTGTCTGATGTAATGGTGTCATTCCATTCATTGGTGAGCCCAAACGAAACTGGGTTCACTCCTTGCTGGACAATAGCACGCTGCAGAAGCGCTCGGATCGCCCTTTGATGTTCGTCCAGGTCTTCCGGCGGAACCCTCCTGCGGACTTTCCTGTCTGGGAAGTTTCGTTCCCGCAGGTTGGTTTGCAAGGCATGTCCCGCTACATAAACTGCAGGTTGCTGGAATAAGACGCGCTCTGCAAATCTGTGGAGATGCACTGTCCACTCAGCAAACATATGGCTGTGCGACAGTTGATTCCTGAGTCGCGCTTCCGTTTGATGGAGGCTCCCATTGGTATGCCACAATCGTAAAAGACTGTAGTTGGAAGGCCAATCAAGTGGGCACAATGTGGCTGTTTCTTTCCACTTCTCGGGCGTGAGCCCTGCGTGAGAGGGAGTGATAACTTCCAGAGTAGTGCGATTCGGTCCCAGTGGTTGGAGACCTCGCATCATGTATGGTTCAACGAGCCCTGTTGTATATCCACGGATGAGCTCCTGGAAACATCCAGCCATTTGAAAGTCTTCGTCCAAACCAAGGCGAAAACCAGGCATGTTTTTGGCAGCAAATTTAACTGCCTGGAGCAACTGCTTTGCTCCCTCCACCGGAGTCTCGTCACAGGAACGTTTCGGGCATGCGATGTTAATTTCTTGTGGTTTCTGCGCCGCTTGGTACCTTTGGGCTCCCAGTGCAGGGCCACGCCAAAAAGGCGAAAACCACGCAGAAGCATGGCCCTACGCAAGCACCAGGCGCACCCTGGGGCGGTACCCTTTCCACACCACGAGTCCCAGGTCAAGCCAAGGAGAGTGGATCCACTCACCGAGTGACGTGGGAACCGAAACCATTCATTTCCACCAAGAATGTACAGCGTAAACCGTACACCCCGAATGGACGTGGAGACGGAACCCATTCATTTCACCCAAGATGATCACCACTCAATCCAAGAGAGACCAACTCATGATGCCCCCATAGGTTCCCGGACTCCAGCGGCTACCGGAGAAGACGATCCAAGAAAGGAGTGGAAAGTCTTAGTCACCTTTTCAGTGACCCCAGTCCCTATGGAGCACAGCTCGGACCTTAGAGCCAAAAAACAAGGTCCTCACTGTGGCCAGACTGTACATTGAGCCCACTCTCCCCGAAGGTTGAGAGTGAATCGGTCGGTGACCCAGTCGTTAGCGATCCTATGTATCCCAGGGGGATACACTGTCTTGCGACAGGACCCTAACACTGTTAGGGAGGAACCGACGGTATGAATATTGACCGTTTGCCCCGTTGACCCCTCCTCGAGACAAGTCCCCAAGTCTCTAAGAGGTTCACCGACCTTGCCTGTTCCCCAGTGTCATCATTGGGTGTTGCTACCCCAGACACAAGGTGAGGTGAGACCCGTCGGTCCCGTACCACGTGTGTACCGATCGGTCTGGGAGAACCCCATACCGTACGATCACCTAAGTTTTTTTTTCCGTCCAACGCCTTATGGCTTCCGCCAGGTCGTTCAACATGTTTCCAAGCATGTTGCAAATGAAATTAATTAATTGACAACCGAAACACAAAGAACAGAAAGCAAACAACAAAAAAACACACCAAAAACAAACACCGTAAGGATGTGCGCAAACACAAACGAGGGTGTGACATGAGAAGCAACCCAACATGTCAACACTGGCAGGTCTGGGGCCAGGGTGTGTGGTTGTTGTTGTGATTGGGGACTTCCACTGCCGTCCAGAGACTCTGTAGCAACACCTGCGTCTTGGTCAGGCTGCGCTCTGTCGGAGACATGTGGTCTGGCCACTAATTTGTCTCCTCTGGCGAAATCGCAACCTGTGGGGTGTGTCCATAGCGGGGGTGCCTCGTCGAAACGGCGAGTGGTTGCAGTCCTTTACTTTGCCACTGTTGGAGCTTTTGTCCGAGACCTACTTTGCTCCCATGGAAGGGCATGTACTATGGGTGGCAGGCTGCACCCTTTATCCAACTCTTTGCTTTGGAAAAGCTTGTCCCCCGGGAGGCAGAGTATGGGGAAGTTGGCCGGGAATACAGACATGGGAGAGTGCTCCCTGTTCGAAGATGGGACGAGCCCAGGAAGGGTGGGGTTCGCTCAATAAAATCCGGTCGCAAGTAACGACCATCCCCGTGGCGTGCGTTCATCCGACGGGTTGCTATGGCTTGCAACTCTCGCGAACCATGGAGAAAAACGGTATTTGTATTCAAATTCGACATATTCAGCAATCAAGGCTGCTCCAAGGTCGGTCGAGGTATGGGTACGAACGAAAGCAGATCTTGCTGCATCGTTATCCAAATAGTGAACCACAAGCTTGCCTACTATATTCGTTGACCATATCTTGACAGCAACCAGCAAAGGAAGGATCTCCAGTTCACAGATTGGATGGTTCCGCTAAGAATTCTCAAGGAGAGGCTGCGGGAGGTACTCCTAAGGAACACCGATGTGGTTGCAGGAAAGCTACGGTTTTGAGCCCCCAATCTGGAAACCGCCCAAAGACCTCAGGATACCCCGGCATGACGACAATGACGGCAAAATGCCATGTAATCTCGCAGCACTCACCACAAACTGGTCGAAAGTGCGAACGGCACATGGTCCACGGTCTCCCGGACACAGAATGACAATCCCCTTGGCTGTGACAGATTACGACCCTTGCGCTTGAAGTTACGAACCTTACGCTTTCAAATTACGACCGGCTAATCCCCTTGTCTGTGACAGATTACGACCCTCGAACTTGAAACTACGACCCGTGCACTCTCAAATTACGACCCGCTAATCCCCTTGTCTGTGACAGATTACGACCCTCGCACTTGAAACTACGACCCGTGCACTCTCAAATTACGACCCGCTAATCCCCTTGTCTGTGACAGATTACGACCCTCGCACTTGAAATTACGACCCGTGCACTCTCAAATTACGACCCGCTAATCCCCTTGTCTGTGACAGATTACGACCCTCGCACTTGAAATTACGACCCGTGCACTCTCAAATTACGACCCGCTAATCCCCTTGTCTGTGACAGATTACGACCCTCGCACTTGAAATTACGACCCGTGCACTCTCAAATTACGACCCGCTAATCCCCTTGTCTGTGACAGATTACGACCCTGTCCCCGCTTTGGCCGTATACAATAGTATTTCCCTAAACGCAGAAAGGAGTGGAGGAATGGAAAGTGGGACCTAGAATCCTGGAAGTAGTGAAAGCTCTACTCCAGCCGCAACAGCTTGTCTAGCGTTGTATTGGCCGCACCCCCCCAAACCGCCCAATGCGCGGATCAGTCTAGCTTATATTGAGCAAAGTCGGGTTTGCATGACGCCGACCTGATCGACAAATGCTGGCAAAAAACTTTGTCTTAGCCCACCCTACCACAGCCTCAAGCATGACAATGCCACGGAAGTCTGAAGTGAAAACGTGTTTCAAAATCATGGCGCGTCATGATGACGGGATGAAAATGAAAATGTGAATGAGAATGCGCGGCGACGCAGAACGCAAAAGAACACGCGAAGCGAAACAAAAGGAGTCAAATGGGAGCTCGTTCCTGCGACCTCCCACAAACCCGAGTTAGCAAACAAGTTGGTCAGGTGGCAACGTTTGCACTGCTCATTAAAGATATCGCTCTCACTTCGTCAGAGCACCCATACGTCAGTCCTCGGCATCAGCACAATGCTGTGCAGATGTAGCCTCCGCACCACCGTCCGCCATGGAACGCTGAAACACAATGAATAGACTAGTGTCCAGGAATTGCCACTATGATGACGAACAGCCTACAAAGCATGGTCTGCCTTAACTGTTGCTTGTGATTGCTTGTGGAAAGCTGAAACAGCTAGTACAATGCAAATCCTATAAAGTCAGTTCAGGGGTGACCAGTGCCTAGACCTAGTCGAGGCTGTCGGATGGAAACACATGCTCACAACAAAGGTCGAAATCTACGGTCCTCTCGTGCTTGTGGTGTCCTGCTACAACCATCCTTGAGTCAACAACAAACATCACGAAGCCGGATTTCATGAAACATGCTGTCTGATCTCATTGCACAGGTTGGCTTTTAACACGGACAAACTCTTGACTTTTTTTGGAAGCAACAACCGCTGGAGGAAATTTTACAAAGCAATTGCAAGGCAACTTCAGCTTCTAAATTGAGCATGGGGCTTGCACAGAAGAACAGGGAAGGACGGAAAAACACATGCGGCTTGTGTGTTGTTCAAAACCATACATACAACAACCCAACTCTAGGCAGTTTCGGAGATCAGCGACTGAAGCAACGCATGTCATGCAATCCAAGTGACAGTGCGCGCCGAAGCGCTCTTTTTTTAAGGCACATAGCATTTCTCACCAACCCAAATGACGACGCAGTTTGCATCAAGCCACTTCTTATTGTCCCACACAGCGTCTTCATCCATGGAACAAATCACCGGCTTTCGGCCGAGAAACACATTGTATGCATACATGCCCGTGCTGCTCTGACCTAACTGCACAGGCTCTGGTGGGCCCATCAGGACGTGTCGCCACCGCATGATGAAGTCACTTCCGTTGACATTATCCAAGACCAAGTGTGAGTGGGTTCTATGGTCCCAGGATTGAATGTTCAGAGCATCTCCATCACCAACATCCACTTTTAAGGGCTTCAGGCCAAAGACGTCAGACAATGCAAATCGGGTTTTGCCACTTCGCGACGGGCCCCACAGAACCAAGATAGTTGCCCGGTCGTTGACCGTTACAAACTGTTGCAGCCAGTCCTGTGGGGGCACAACTCCGCACTGATCACAACATGTCAAAACAAGCACGCCAAGCAATGCGGCACTTGAAAGCAATGTTGTGAAACTTTGGAGAAACCCACACCTTCAAACCCACACCTTTAAAACAACCTTGTGTACCCTCCCGCCTTGGCTTGCTGGAGCAGGTCTGGCCGCCAAGGCTTCTTAGGACATGCAGACGCAATCTTCTCACGGAGCTCCGCTGCATCCACATCCATGGCCTTCTCCTTCTCATAGACCTCCAAAGCCTCAAAGTTTCGTTTGCGACTGCTGAAGCCAACGGTCGTGTCAGCTGCATATTGTAGCCATTGGTCGCGACTCAATTTGCCACGGGCCACCAAATCATCAAACCACCTGGCCTGCACCCTGAAGTTGGTTTGCATAGCCCAATCCGTTTCAGTGAACAGCGTTCCATATTTGTTGGCTTGGACATAAAAATATGCTCGGTCACAAGCAGCACGATAAGCAGCCCCACGACCGCGTGAAGCCCCATCCGCGCTGCTGCTGCCCACAGCTTCTAAATAATTGACTGCGCAATTTGGTCGCACCAGGAGCCCAGCCATGGTTGTGTACTGGAAAGGCTCCAGACTGGCACGTGTCAACCGTTTGCAGACTTCCCTCTGCTCGTGGATGTGGACACGGCCCACATCTTCACTTCGCAGCGACTCCTCCATGGTTGCAGAATATCGAACACCCTTGAACGGGCCCACTGCCTGTTCAGCACGCCAGCGCAAAAAATTGAGCCACTCAGCATGTGGATCTTCTGGGCTGCCAACATTCCAAGTGAAGAGAAAAGAGGTGCCAGTGAGTAGGAATGGGCCAGAACGTCCCCCCTCTTCGGGGGGAGCTTCAGGCAAAGGGACTTCCGCCTGCGAATCATCGACTTCACCCTCCAAGCTGCGTTTTGTTTCAACAACTCGCCGCCGCTCTACCTCTGCCAAGTCGAGGTCAAGGAGGTTGCCACCTGAGCTCATCACATGCTGGAAACACACAATATATTCATCGTCTGAGACGCAAGTTTGTTCCCAGGTCATGACACTATCTCCCACGGGTCACACATCACACCAGGTGAAAAGATGTGACTCATGGATGGCAGCAAAGCGGTCCACTCACACGGTGACAAAATGGTTGGAGCTTTGCTGTCTAACTGCATGGTGACCAGGCGCTCGGCTTGTCTGCCTGTCTCTCTACACCTGTCTCGCTTCAAATGTTAAACTGCTACTGCCTATACCACCTACCAGGTCCTACCACTAAATGAAACAACAAAACTTGTCTGTCTTTCGTCTGCAATCACCAAGGCATGCAACCTACTGCCACACTGAAGCAAGCACAAACCTCTTGCTGGTCCAAGGAACAAATCTCAAGCAAATCTTGACGGTTGCAGCGAGACCATTGCTTAGGAGGCACATGGTCGCATGACCTAGCTTGAGCAACCGCTTTGAGTTGCTGTCTTCCAGCCTGCAAGGTTTCCTGCTGGCTCTGGGTATACGGCATGACGGGTCTAATCTTGAACTTGACTTGAAAAGCAATCGGTTTCTCAACTTCAGAACACACTGCACAGCAAACGAAATGTTCTCGAATTCTGGACTTCCGGGTCGAAAAGTTCCACTCAAAATTCTCGCTTCCAGAGGGTCACAAATCGATCTGAAAATCTCAAATGTTGAAAAAGCCACCGTCACAACTCACTGAACTGCCAAAGAACATCCATGACAAGTCCTCACTAAATTGTTGTTTGTTCAAATTCATTGGTAAAAAGTCTAACCGCAACAAAATCTGACACTCACAATGCAAAGACTGGAAGCGGCATCAACGACAACTCCATGCACAGTTTGTTGTTTGTTTGACTTTGTTTTGTTGGTGACACATCTGAAACAAAGCACAAAATGGAAGCCACATCACAATGACAAACGCATGCACATTTTGTTGTTTGTTTGATGGAATTTGCGACCAATCTAATCTACATGACGTGAGAGGAATGGGAGGAAGGAGAGAAAACACTGAATTGTCGGAATGCAAAGATTGTTGCTTTCAATGAACACTGTATGCTCTCCTCCACTGGGAACAAACATGGGAAACGAAATCGTCTCAACAGCTGGTAACTTTTCGCGCCTTGGCTTCAACACGCTCTCTATGTCGCTTCGACACAATCTAGCAGCCTTGCGGCACCAACGCTCCTTGAAAATGTGCTTCAGCACGCATGCCTGCTAGAAAGGCCAAACGGCCCAACAGAGTCCGCACAGCCCACTGTCTGTTCATGGGTGGGCAGAGACCTTGGCCGCAGCTTTCGCCGCAGCTTGGCGGTCAGCTACAGCTTGATTCAAATCCTCATCAGACAGCAAACTCAAAGCCCCTTTGACCTTCTTGAGCTTTTTCTGCGCGGCTTTCAATTCCTTAGCCATCTCCTTCTTCTTGGCTAAGGCCTGCTGTTTCACAGCCTTCAAGCGAGCAATCCGTGTGGAGCGAAATCCCGGCTTCATCTGGAGATGGCAACGCCTGGGCGGTGACCAGACATGTTTTGTGGCACATCCCGGCAATGCTGCAAAGATGTGCAACACCGGATCCATGAAGCAAGTGCAAAGCCAATCTAAAATGTGACACATCTGTGTCCTGCCTGGACACCTGGCATGCTTCAGCTGGAGAGACCCAGCACGCAAGACTGCTATAGGGAGTAGAAACAGCTTCGACAGGAAAAGGGTTCCATTGAACGACTAGAGAAAAGCAGCTATAGGAAGATTGGAAGCTAGGACGATTGGACAATATCATCACCTGCGCATGAGCAGACAGTGCACGGTGCCTGAACTCAAAAAAAAGACTTGGACTCACACATGCAGCATGGCAGTGTGCCTGTGTAGGTTGCCACTACGGACAGAGAACTGCACACTTTTTGTTCTAGCAGACACAGCGCTTATGTCTTGCAAATCGGTCCCCATTTTGGGACCTCAAAAGCCTGGAAACCTTCGACCACATGAGCGTACCTTCAGTGTATGCACCGAAGAAGGAAACGACTTTCCCACTTGGGTTCACTAGGATTCCACCTATCCACCTCTTAAAGCAGGTTGTGTATTGGTGGACTCAAAAGCGCCGTCCGTAAAAATTATCCACGTCATCACGGTTTATGGACACATATCTGCTCGACACCAGGTGATTTCTCAATGTTCCCAATGTCGATCTCAGTTGACCGTCAACGCGGATCGACGGACTTTCTCGAGTGCCATGACAGGACCCTAGTGGGCCGCGTTCAGTCTTCTCCCAAAAACAAAGGTGCGAAACCAGACAATCCTGCCATGCAACCTTTCAAGAGCTTGGTTCCCACGGAGTTGTGGCGCAGGATTTCGTCAATGCATTCAAGAAGTTCCTTCGACCTCTCCTCCGTGTGCCCAACTTTGACCTCTCGGTTCTCCACGTTCTCTGTGTTCACCAGTCCCAAAGTCTTGAAGCAGTCTGAGAATGAGGGTCCTTTTGATCCTTCTGAGACAAAGTTTATGCCCAGTAGCTTGAACAAAGCTTCTGCATAAAATGTGGTGCTAAGCTCAGTCTGACGGTGAGAGGGCAGTGCAGTATACTGACATGGAATGCAAAGACCCTTCGAGCCTATGAACGCAATTGCAGATGAAATCCTGAGAAAGCCAAAATACTGCCAGTGGCTCTAGAAGAGTAATGCCAAAACTCTGAAAAATGCAACTCCTCCACCAGGTTTCTTCTTCTCCGAATGTGGCACATCCACTCCAAATTGTTTGTAGGCCGACTTCAAATCAAATGTTCTTCCCAAAAGTCCTTTGCCTTTGTTTACGAAACTCTGGGAGTCAAGTAGGATGGAGATGCCTGCCAGTATTTCATCTATGGCGTCAACTCTCAGCTTCTGTGAAAATATGACATCTGTGAGAAGATGTCTGACATCTGTGGTGAGATGATTCCATTGGTCTTTTCTGCATTGGAAGAAGTGAATTTGGTTTTCATCTTGATGATGAGCACAACCGTGATGGTTGACATCGTATTTGCACGTTTCATGTTTTGCACGTTTTATTGGAGATGACGAAACCCAACAACGATATACTTTTCGTCTTCTTTGAGTACTTTGATTGCACGGAGAACATTGTGAGGATTTGAATTTGTATAGTGACATGGAAAATCAAACCATTTTCCATACCTTTTGCATTATTTGTCGTCGACGAAGTGCACGAAGGAATCGTGAGAAGATCGTAGAATTCATTTTTGTGACTTCGGAAGAAGGAACTTTGTTTGACATTGATTGGAGAAGAGTAGTGTGTTTTGTCTCTCAATGATGATAGAGCAACGTTCTGAAAGGCATTCAGAACTGGAGTTGCTAACAGATCTGAGGGAGACATCATGAATCATGTTTTGGTGCTTGAAATGTTTCAACGTTTTTCAAACACTCAAACTTATTTAAACAAACAAACCATGTCTTGATGTAAAGACCTTTTGTGAGGACATGTGTTTTTGATCGCTTTTGTGAAAGTTAGCAGAAAGATGCTGACTGGCGACTCCGCATCATTTTGTGTCAAGGCGTGACACACCAACAAGAACCATAGCGACATGAGCAAACATCTTGTTTCTGTTGCTTGTGTGTAAAAGTGGCTGAGCTCTGGGAGTGGTTGACTTGGTAGCGTGGACGGTTCTAGTGAGTTAAGGACGACGTCCTGGACGCTGACCCAAGGGTTTCGAAGGTTGCGTACCTTCTGCATGGTAGCGGAGCTGCCTGCTTGCTGCGCGTAAGTAGGAATGGATCCAGGTAGTGTGAGTCAAGGTGTGCAAGGTTGTCCTAGTCCTGGTATGGCTGAAAGAGGTGAAGGAAGTGGTACCGGAAATGGTGGTTGTAACCGTAGTGACGGATTGCCGCCAGTGCCAAGAACGCCTAGTCAGCAAGGTAGTGGATCTGGGATGGATGGACAAACACCTGAAGTAAGTAACATGCCCCAGCAGCAGCCACAGCAACAACAAGCAAATGTGTCACAGAACGTACAGGGATTTGCGAGCACGACAAACCTGGATGCAGGTGGTCAGGTAGGTCCGGTGCAGGGATGTCAACAAGGAAATGTCCCCGGAATGCAAGGACTGGGACCAGCATGGTTTGGTGCGCAATGGATTCCCCAACAACAAACGTTTATGCAACAGAATTCGCAAGCGCGTGTGCCAAGTTATGGTTGTGCGAGTATGCCTGGTGGACCAAGGTCTGGAGATTTTCCAAACTTAGGAGTGAACCCAATGAGTTGCCAAGGAAACATGCCGAGTGGCCCGGTTGGAGCGAGCTTGGGAGGCTTGACGCCTCAGGCGGCGCAGATCCAAGAGGTCATGGCCATGTTAGGTAGCATGAGTGAGGGACAGCTACAGACAGTGCAGCAGCATATGCAAGATCGTTTTGTAACTATGCAACAGAGAAGAGGGGTTCCAGAAGTGTTTGGTGATGGTCTTGGTAGGGCAGCTGATTCGTCGTTTGCGACTCCGCAGCCATTTGATGTTTTGCCTGGTTTTGGTGTTCAACAATCAAATCATGGAAGTTCACAGCAATTGGATGTCTTCGCCAAAAGCGAAAAATGGTTGACACCGGCACCAACACCAGTAGGAACTTGGAAGACAAGAGAAGAAGAGGTGTTAGGTTGGGCTGGCTATTTGGATGAGTTGTCATCCTGGGCAGCTGGTGGAAGTTTAGAATTTTCTGTAGAAATCCAGCATAGTAGCCGTTGGCCCGGTCCCATCAGATGGAGTGCGCTCAGTGGAGCACAACAGGCAAGGTCTCGAAGGCTTATGTCCATCTTAAAAGCTGCGTTTCACGACAACCCCAGGTGTGTGGCGTTGGTGAACGCTTTCAGTGAGGGTGTGGCATTACATGGAGTAGGATCTAGTGACAGAGTGGCAGTAGCAGTAAACCAACAAGCAAACGGGGTTGAACTGCTTAGGCAACTTACTCTTGAATTTTCTCTGAGGTCAAGATCCGAAGCGCTCTCACTAAGGACGCAGATTGCAGGGAAGTCCTTTGTCCTGGCGGCGACACAGACATCGCCGAGTTCCTTGGTTAGTGATACTATCAGAAGAATTGATTATGAAGCTGCAAGGTTCTCAAGGTTGCTAGGAACTCTCCCTATGCAGGTGGACACCACAGGACTGAAGCTGGCAGATTCTGACATGCTAGTTGTTCTGCTGAAAAGTTTGCCTGAGACAGTGAAGAATTATGTTCTCCATCACAGCGGCGCAGACAATTACGAGTCCTACAGGAACGCTGCGATGCGTTGGGAAGAGCAACAACGCCTGTTTAGCGATTTTGGGACAGTAGGCCCCAGCAAGAGATTGAGTTCCCTGGAGGGGAGTGTAGAACATCATTCTCTTGATGCCGAACTCGTAGATGCAGTGGAAGGCAGGTGTGGAAAGTGTGGCAGTCGGAAACACACTGCCTCAGGTTGTACCGCAGACATGAGCAAGATTCGGTGTTTTAGATGCGGTAACATGGGACACATCAGCTTCAACTGCCCTGAGAGCAAAGAAGGTAAAGGTTCCAAAGGAAAGGGTGCTACCTTTAGAAGCAAAGGCAGTAGCAAAGGAAAGGGAAAGAAAGGCAAGTTGAATGAGGTTTCAGAAGATTGGACCGACTGGACTGCAGAGAGTTGGGACGATGATGACTATTGGTGGCATGACCAATGGCCGGAGAGCTGTGATGGTCAATGGGGAGTTTCGCAGACATGGTGGGACGATGGTTCTGGATGGTATTGCGACGGGTATGGGTATACCTGGCAACAGGGACCAGTCCAAAGTGCGGAACCGAGTGCAAGTCACGACAATAGGTCTGATGTCCAAAAGACTGGCAGTGTCGGCAGCATGATCATTAATCCTTTGTTGTTTGACATGACATGTGAAACCACTGGAGGTCTTAGGTTTGTGCATAAGCATGAGGTTGCTGACATGGAAACCGAGAATGGGCTTGTGGTTGATTGCAAAGACTTTGAAATTGAGTTGGCTGACACGGGTTGTGTGCTGGCAGAGGGTTGCGACAGCTGTACTCGTGAGTCAAAAGAAAGTGAGTTGGCTGACACGGGTTGTGTACTGGCAGAGAGCTGCGACAGCTGTACTCGTGAGTCAAAAGAGAGTGAACTGGCTGACACGGGTTGTGTGCTGGCAGAGAGCTGCGACAGCTGTACTCGTGAGTCAGAAGAAGAAGATGAACTGGCTGACATGGGTTGTGTGCTGGCAAGGAGTTGCGACAGCTGTACTCATGAGTCAGAAGAGAAAGATGAGCTGACTGACACAGGTTGTGTGCTGGCAAGGAGTTGCGACAGCTGTACTTGTGAGTCAGAAGTAGTGAGAAGTGAACTGGCTGACACGGGTTGTGTGCTGGCAAAAGGTTGCGACAGCTGTACTCATGAGTCAGAGGAAGTTGAAGCGGCTGACATGGGTTGTGTGCTGGCAAGAGGTTGCGACAGCTGTACTCATGAGCCATGGTTTTGTGGTTTGAAGTGTGGAGATGAGGTTGGACTTGGTGACAGTTCCAACTTGGAGACACGTTTTGTTAATGACCCCAGCCGAGACTTGTGTGCCACTGTACCGATGAAAGTCGTTTTGGTGCGTGCACATGATTGGTTTGACGACCACAGTGAGGTTTCAGTTGAACGGCATTGAACCTTACTTGAAGTTTTTGCGACCTTTGCTTTCACAGGTCGCTGACAACACCGATGCTTCTTGGTGGCTTCTTGACTCTGGTGCATCCACAAGTGTTTTGGCTGAATCGAACTTGTCAGCCTTCAGGTCAGTGCTGCAGGACAGTGAGGGGTTAGGTAGCTACAAAGCTGCCAATGGATCCTCAGTCAACATGTCAGGCACTGCTGAGATTGGAGTACAGATGCACATGTCAGGCACATCAGGTGATGATTGGTGTTGGAACAAAACACGTTTGAATGTTTTGGTGGGTTCCATCCGGCACAACATTTTGTCAATCACTTCATTGGCAGATTCGGGATGGAGATTCACACAAGGTCCAAAAGGTTTTGATTTGTTCCATGAAAAGCTTGGAATGCATTGTCTTGATGTTGCTTATTTTGCCAATTGTCCTTGGGTTCGTTTGTATCCCGATGTTGGTAGTAGTAGTGCATACAGGTCTGACTTGACTGTGAGTGATGCTCATGACTTTTCTGTCGCAGCTGTGTCTGGAGGAGACGACAATGAACTGGCACGTCACCGAAGACAGGGACATATTCCATTCAATCCGAACTGTTTGGAGTGTGCCAAGGGTCGTTCTGTTTTTCAGCACAGAAGAGACAAAGGTGACAGGAAAGAGGTTTCTATTCAGGCCGATTTTGCATTCCTCAAGACATCAGGCGAGATCGCCACAGACGAACTCCCAGGTTCGGTGAAGATCCTTGTGTTAACCGAGATGATGTCGAGGTGCATTGGCTATGTGGTGGTTGGAGAAGATGTCGAAGCAGCCAGGAGACAGATTGTTGTATGGCTCCAACATTTTGGGTTGACTTCGAAGGCAGTCTCCATTGATGTCCACACCGATAGCGAGAGGGCAGTGGGAGAGATCATTGGATCCTCTACTGGCCGATATACGTTCGCTATTCGGAGAGCCGCGCCACAACAACATCGATCGATTGGGTCGGCTGAACGAGCAGTGAGGGAATTAAAGGAATCCTTTTCTGTACTAAGGGCTGATCTGAATGCACAAGGGTTGGATGTCACGTTTTCACATGAGAATTTGGTTGACGTTTTGACGTATTTGGCTTTGTGCAACAACCATTTTTCAACATCGAGAGGTTCAGACAGAAGTCCATTGGAAATGGTGTCAGGAAGGAAGTTATCCAAACCAGTTTCGACTTTGTTTGGTGCTCAGGTTTTGGCAGAGATTCCTGATTCAATTCGGCAGCATTCACCACTTTCAACAAGGAATGTTGAGTGTACTTTCATTCACAGGGGATTGGAACGAGGTCCAGTTGTGCAGGGTCTCATTCGTGTGGATGGCAAAGCTGAGTTGATGCGTTTTGTAGCTAGGAACATCAGGGCTATTTCACCTTTGAGATGGGATTTGAATTCGGGACGGTGTTTTGACTCAATTTGACACTGGGACTGTAGGTAGTAGACCCCAAATTGTGAATGACAGTGGGACTGCACCAGCTGATATGAGTCAGCTACCTCCTGAAGAGTTGCGAAAGTTGAAAGGTCAGAGTTTGCCGGCACCATCACAGCCCAAACTTGTCTTGCCAGAGTCCAGCAGTGTGAAGAAGAAGACTGGTGAGTTGCGTTTGGCGCCAGCAGTGCCGTTAGCAAGATCGAACGTTGTCGTGACTCCACAGGAAGTTCCAGCAGAGCCGTCTCGAGTTTCTGTCACTCCATCTCCTACGTCACCAGCAGATACTGCAGATGTAGCTATTGGTAGTCCTGAGAGTCCTGAAAGAACTTCACCTGACGTATCACGTTTTGAACCGACTCGTCGATGTCCAGCATGTGAGAGTGGCATGGAAGCACCTGGTATTAGGCACAACAAGGAATGTAGGAAGCGTTTTGCTGAGTTTGAGGAACAACGGAGAAAAGAAAGACGTGTTGAACCTGCACTCTCTCAGGAGAGCCCTGTAGTTGTACCCCAGGTTCAGGTACCAGTGGAAGAGGTCGATGATGATGAATTGGTACCAACACCTGAGTCCGCTCGGCGACAGCCGGAAACACAGGTTGAGTACACTAGAAGGTTTAAAAGAAAAGCTGAAACCGACCGAGAACAGTTGGAAAGAGAGATCCGTGAAGATTCTGAGGAACTGCTTCAAACAAACATGGATTTTGATTGGTTTTGGGTTGGTAGTGGTGAGCCTGTGTTGGTTGCGAGTTTGGGTATACTTGAAGGTCCAGCGTCTTTTGCTCCGGCAACATCTCCTGAAATGTTTTCTGGTTCTCTTGATTCTGTTTGTTTCAATCGAGGCAATGAGCATGATTTTGTGAAGATGCGTCTTGGAGGTCAGGATGTCTTGGTTTGGAAACCGGACAGTATCATAGATGATCAGAGCTTGCAAGAGCTTGATTTGGAACAAGGTTTCAAAGGTATGCAAGAGGAGGTTAGGAACTTGGAACACTGCAAGACTGGCCGCATCATCACCCAGTCAGAGCTGGACGACATGAAGAAGGCTGTTCCGAACCTTCGTTTGATCCAGTCGAGGTGGGTTGCAGCTTACAAAAGCAGTGAGAGGGTTCGAACCAGGATTGTTGCGAAAGATTTCAATCGTGGCTCCTCAGCTAGATCCTTAGGATTTAGCAGTCCTACCCCTTCGATTGAAAGTGTTCATTTGGTACTTGCGATGGCAGCGACACGGAAGATGCTTTTGCGTGCATTGGACGTGAGTCATGCCTTCATGCATAGTCCATTGGGAACTGGTGTACATGTTGTCTTGAAGATGCCGTTGTCGATTAGCTTTCCATCAGGTGAAGCGACCTACTATTTGCTTGAAAAGGCATTGAACGGGTTACGTGATGCTTCACTGGCATGGTTGCAGCTTTTGACATTTACGGTTGAACATGTAGGCCTTTGGTCGGATTCGTTGGAACCATGTGTGTATGGTGGACAGATTGTGAAAGATGGTCATGAGATTGGGTTTTGTTTGTGTGTGGTGTATGTTGATGACATCTTGTTATTGTCGACCACTAAGGAAGCTGAAGAACATGTGGTTGCAACTTTGTCGTCTGTAGTGCCTGTGAAGACAACTGGAGAGATCGGAGAAGAGGGAGGATCCCTGACCTTTATTGGTCGTGTTATCAAGAGGGAAAGAGATTCCTCTGAGATCACTCTGGGTGTCGATCCACATTATCTTGACTCTACGTTTTCGGATTATGGTGTTATCCGTGGGTCTGAGAATGTTCCTGACATTTCAGGGCATTTGGAGAAAACCCTCACGGATAGCAACTTTCAGAAACCTTTGTCAGATGAAGCATACTCACGCTTCAGGAAGGCGTTGGGAAAATTGCTTTGGTTGTCACAGGTGCGTCATGACTTGAAGACATGGATGTCTGTTCTTGGGACACGACAGGCAAAACCGATGCACGGAACTGAACAAGCATTGAAAGCAGTTTTGAGATTCTTGTATGTTGACATGCATGCATGCTTGTGTTTACCGAGCAGAGATGAGACCATCATGAGTCAGGTTGACGATACTCAACTGAGATCAGTCCATCTTCATTCTTTCAGCGACGCTTCACATGCACCGTACCGTTTCAACAACCGCAAAGGTGTTAGCGGTGGAGCTGTTTTCTTTGAGAGGTCTTTGGTAAGGTCCCTGAGCCGACAGCAACAAGCTTTGAGCTTGAGTTCATGTGAGGCAGAACTTTATGGTTTGCAATCAGTGTGTCAAGAAAGCGTTGCGTTTGGAAGACTGGTTCACCGTCTTCTGTTTGCACTTCATGAGATCGATGAGCCAGAAGAAGTTGTGATCTGGCTGGAGAGCGATTCAAGCTCCGCCTTGCAACTTGTGAGATCCATGGATGTGCCACGGCGTTCACGACACATTGAAATAAGATTGCATTGGTTACGAGAGCAGATGAGAGAGGGTTTGTTGAAATTGAGACACAGAAGTGGTGTTGAAAATCCAGCAGATCTTTTCACTAAATGCTTGAGTGCCAAAGCTTTCTACAAACATCGCTATGCTCTTGGGATTGTGGTTCCAGATGGTTTGACAGCTGAGTTGGCAGAACTTCGTGAGCTGAGTGTGTTGCAGCAAGTGTTGACTCAGGGTTCTTCAATTGCGATTGTGGAACTGTGTTGTTCGGAACATTCGAACTTGAGAAAGGTCTGTGAAGTTTCGAAGGTCCCATACATTGGTGTAGTTGCTAAGGTGCAGAGTTCTGGAACGTTGAGTCGTGTAGCTGTTTGCATTCGACAGTGGAAGAATTCGTCATGTCCACCTTGGGTGCATATTCATGCATCGACTCCTTGTGGAAGTGGAAGTCCGCTTCGCAATTTCAATCCGGACTCAGTCACTGAAAAGGACCAGGAATGGGATGAGATCATCAACGCGATTGGTGGTTACTTCAAACATGCAGACTCATGTTCGTTTGAGCTGCCAGAACGAAATACCATTTGGTCCCGACCTGAGACAGTGAATCTTTTGCAGAGTTTTGACATGAGGCATGAGGCTTTGGTGAGGTTGTGCAAGACTGGATGCCAGAACAAGAATGGTATTCCGATTGGAAAGACATTGAAGTTTGTTTCCAATTCAGCTTGGTTTGCACTAAATCTTCACTCCAAACTTTCAACATGCACATGTCAGACTCATGCAGAACTTTATCAAATCAACTATACTGAAACAGCGTTTTACAACCGAAAGTTGGCAAGATACATTTTGATTGCGGTCAAACATGCTTCGAAGAAGAGTTGAGTTTACGTTTAAAACGGGGACCCTGTGACAGAGAGAGAGACAGAAGTTGGATCCACGTTTCATTTCGTTTCATTTTGTTTCATTTCTGTTTGCACGTTGTTTTCAAACAAACGTTGCCAAAGACAAACAGGAGTTTTCACGATGTTTCATTTTGTGCAGAGTTTTGTTGCGCGATGCTGTAAGATGCAGTGTGTGTGCGCAGTGCAGAACAATCTGAAAGGCCACTGATCCTATCACACTTGTGATGGCGGTTTGACACTTCGTTTCACGTTCTAGGTTGATTGCTCCTAAGAGTTTAGCCACAGTCTAGTGCTTTTTCACTACCGGACGCGGTTTGGTTTGTAGCCATGGCCAAGTCTGGATGGACAGATGAGGATGAGAAGGCTTTGCTTGCTCTTCTTCAGAAGAAGTGGAATAGTGGAAATCCAGGGTCAGGCTATGCAGCCGGATCCAGTGTTTTGACTCCTTTGGAGAGTCAAGGAGCAATGACAGATGGAAGCAAGCGACTTCGTGAGGCTCTGGATGATGATGAATTCGATTTGATTTCTTCAGCAGCTGAACCTTTGAATGCACAGTTGCCTGTCATGCCTATCCCAATCTTTCCTGGGATTGCCGACAAGGTCCTTGATCAGCTTACTGCTGATTTGGTACCTGAAGGAATGAGTTTTCGAGATTGGAGCAGAACGAAGTTTGCGTTTGGAAAGTTTGCCAATGAAGGCAAGACATACCGTGAGGTATATGTCGATGAGGAGATGGCAGGATATTGCAAATGGAGTATGGGTCACCTGGGAAACAAGAGTACAAGTCCAATTGCAAAGGATTGGTATTCTTTTCTCTGCGCATGCAAGGTTGTGGAGGACTCTGGAAAGGTTGGAAAGCCAAAGGGTTGCTTCACTGGAACTTCAGTGCAGAGGCAGTTGGGTGATTGAGAATATCTTCATTGGTGCAAAGGCAAAGAAAAGACTATGAGCTGGTTGTTCATTGGATGGTGGACAACGGGACAACTCGTACTATATGTATCGACCTGTCGAGCTTGAGCGATATGTGCTGAATTCTGGATGGGTTACAGCGTATACCTATGGAATGGAGTTCATCTCAAAAGGGGGTGTGAAAATATGACATCTGTGAGAAGATGTCTGACATCTGTGGTGAGATGATTCCATTGGTCTTTTCTGCATTGGAAGAAGTGAATTTGGTTTTCATCTTGATGATGAGCACAACCGTGATGGTTGACATCGTATTTGCACGTTTCATGTTTTGCACGTTTTATTGGAGATGACGAAACCCAACAACGATATACTTTTCGTCTTCTTTGAGTACTTTGATTGCACGGAGAACACTGTGAGGATTTGAATTTGTATAGTGACATGGAAAATCAAACCATTTTCCATATACTTTGCTTTAGTTTTCGTCGACGAAGTGCACGAAGGAATCGTGAGAAGATCTTAGAATTCATTTTGTGACTTCGGAAGAAGGAACTTTGTTTGACATTGATTGGAGAAGAGTAGTGTGTTTTGTCTCTCAATGATGATAGCGAGAGCAACGTTCTGAAAGGCATTCAGAACTCGAGTTGCTAACAGATCTGAGGGAGACATCATGAATCATGTTTTGGTGCTTGAAATGTTTCAACGTTTTTCAAACACTCAAACTTATTTAAACAAACAAACCATGTCTTGATGTAAAGACTTTTTGTGACGACATGTGTTTTTGATCGCTTTTGTGAAGTTGGCAGAAAGATGCTAACTGGCGACTCCGCATCATTTTGTGTCAAGGCGTGACACACCAACAAGAACCATAGCGACATGAGCAAACATCTTGTTTCTGTGCTTGTGTGTTTGGTAAAAGTGGCTGAGCTCTGGGAGTGGTTGACTTGGTAGCGTGGACGGTTCTAGTGAGTTAAGGACGACGTCCTGGACGCTGACCCAAGGGTTTCGAAGGTTGCGGTACCTTCTGCAGCTTCTCTGACATACCAAAGGCAGAGTTTACCCTGCAGATCGAGAAGTCGTCGATGAGACGTGTTGTCTTTCTGCTGAATTGGGAACCTCTTCGCTAAATGAATTGTTTGCCAAGGTCAGGGTGCGGTTCTTCAGCCAACCACCCATGCTACCTCTTGCATGTTTCATCCCACGCGACCTGGTCAACTGGCATCCATTCCGATGATTTAAGAGAGGCCACAACTGCCCATGTTGAGCCTCTTCGCCATCCCTTCAAGTTGTTCTATGGAAGAGTCTGGTGGCTACACCCTGGTTTGGAAAACGCCCGAAGACTGGACCCACCCCGTTGAGGGGAACCCTGACATACTTCGTCAACGATCTTCGAGTCGGAGTACTGAAAGTCTAGCAGAATCTCTTTCCACAACAGTAGCTTTTTGCTGAGGTTGAAGGTGCGGAGGGAGACCGGCATGGAGTTGCTGCTCTTCTACTCTGAGTTGGACGGCTCTTTTCATCCATTTTTTCAAGAAGCTGGCGCGCTTGGACTTGATCTCAAACGGGTCACCAAGGAAGACTTCCTCCAGGACTTCCCTCATCAATGCAGGAAACTCGAGCGAAGGCCCGCCTTGGATGCCCAATTTCGTGAGCATCTTTTAGGGAAGTCCGCTGGGTCCCTTGGGATCGCAAGAGTGAGAACTTCGAAATGTGCCCTTATGGATAACGTTGGTACCTTTTGGGAATTCTTGCAACAGCTTTTCAATGTGCTGATAGCCAACTGGAATAGCTGCGGTGACTCGTCCATATTCGGCTAAAAATTGTTTCGGCTTGTTGCCTCTGCTTTGTGCTGCAAACAAATTTCTCTTTCCAAGGCTTGGTGTGGAAGTTTGAACCCTTGTGGATGCAACTTGGCATTGGTGCGGTTGAGCCTTCAGTGGTGAAACTGGACTATGGGAAGGTGTCTGCATCAGACATAAGTAGTTTCAATATTGCTTTGTGGTATGAGAAGCTGCATGAGCTGATCTGAGATATCGACCAGTGAGTCTAAGTGAATCTACTGGAGCTTGATTCTCCTTTGAATACAGTTTGAAGCGTTATTTTGCTTTATGACAGTGGACGAATGCTTTCAGAAGCATTCGCTAGACAGATGAGTCGGGATGATGCGGTTTCATCGATCTCAGAGATTCCTTGACTCCTTGTGGGAGTGTGGATCTGACGGAGATGGTATTGGAATATCCGTTTCGATTCTTGACGTTGCTTCAAACATCTGAGATGTTGGTGAAGTCCTTTGACTACCTCTTGCGAGGAAGTCTGATATTTTAGCGTTGTAAGGACAATGCCTACGCATAGTGTTCGACATCTGGGCATTTGATCTGGAAGTCTGATACTCCGGCATTGAGAAGACAATGCCTACGTATAGTAGTCAACCTCTGGGTATTTGGTCTGGAAGTCTGCTTTGTGACTTTTGTCTTTGTGACTTATTGCTGACGTTTGGTTATTGTGGTGAGCGAACTACTTTAGCGCTATGACTGCTGATGACTGGATATTAGCTGAGAAGTCGAGCAGAACATTCTGTTCTCCACGGTAGTTTGGAGCTATGAGAAGATGTCTCTGTGCGAAGAATTGTTTTGGAGATGGAACAGGAGGTTCCTTCCATGTTGTTCTGTATTGCAAGAGGATTTTGTAAAGGAATTTGAATGAATCATTTCGTTCTTGAATAGCCGTGTAACTAGTCTAGACGTTTGGTAGAGACTAGTAACTCCGGCTAGCTGGTTTATTTGCGTTTGGACGAGAACCAGTTTGACTTGAGAACTTTTGGAAATGTTTCTGACGTTTTTGTGACTAGGTGATTTGTATATCATAGCAGTTTGGAATTGTTTCAACAACCTTTGAAGGAAGGTTGTGTATTGGAAACCTGGAATCGAGTTTCCCAGTTGAGACATCGGCTCAAGGGAGTGGTGTCAAGTGTTCCGAAGAGAACTGAACTGCAGTGTCACCTAGGGCACTTGAAACACCACACTGGAACTTCTTGCTTCCTTTCTTTGTTTGTGGGCTGTGGCCGTGTGCCTGCCCTGGTTCTTGTTGACCTGTTCCGTTGTGTGTGGCGTCTGGAGAGAAAAGAAGGAGTCTGACGCGCACTTAGGAGTCGGGGTGGAACAAGTTCCTTTATCTGACATTGCAGAGAAGTAAGTAATTGCGGAGCCGCAACCACAGTAGGTGTTTGCGTCTGGCGTAGTGTTTTTCATGAAAGCGTCGATTTGGGTACACGAGAGGTGTACTTGGGTTTACGTTTTTCACATGGTAGCGGAGCCCTGAAAAGGGCTACCCACACCATCTTCCGCTGACCCTTGTTTGTGACAAGTTGCTAAGGACGTCATCTAAGGTGAGATTGGGATCTTGGGTATTGGAGCTCCGTGATCTGGGCGCCGAGGCAGCGATGAGCTCGTACGAAGGTGCACCTGTTTCACAGGAGGTGATGGTCTGAAAGTATAAGGTCACTAGGGAGTGTGAAGTTGGTTGGAGTCTGTTTGGTTCAGGTGACTTTGAGACTCTGTTTTATTTGTGCGTGTAGATTTCTACGGATCATGAGGATAGTGGACCTATCTCTGATGATTCAGCATTGGTAGAACCAATCATTCTCTTGGACGACTACTCGTTTGCAAGTTGAGCAGGAGTCGGCAGGGTGTGTGCTTGGTGGGCTGGACAGAATTGGATCCATGTAGACTGTCGACAGTGGTACCTGTAGTAGAGCATACAAGATTAGTCAACCCTGGGCAGGACTCTTGTGACTTGGATGGAGGAGTTGAGTTTTTAATTTGTAGTTTGTGTTGACAGTGGATTCTGTAGGAGCAAGCTTCATTTTTCACTTTTTATAGGTACGTAGTTTTGGGAAAGCGTCCATGTGGTCTCGGCAGTATTCTGGTAGGAGTCTGTGTCATGGCGTGACGTATTGCCAGCGTAGGGTCACTATTGCAGGGCTGCGCTGGAGTATCTGGAGATGTATGCATGGAGGGAATGTCCCTGGACGTACGAGATTCGTTTCGGCAGTATGAAGTGACAGTAGGTAACTTGCTGCAACCGTGTAAGTGGAACACACTAAGGTGAGGATGAGAAGAAGTGATTTGCATAATCTGGTAGAGCGACTGATTGCCAGGTTGGACACTGGACACTGAGGTAATGGATCAGAGTGCAAAGGCTGGGAACTGAGGACATTAGGTACATGGTTCTTGCAAACAGCTGAGGCATGTCTTGGGTCTTGAACTCAGTTGGTCTTTAGAAGAGGGGTTAGTGAGAAAAGGTGTATCAGGTGGCTGGAATAAGCATGTGAAGAGCGCTTTCTGAGTTGTCATGGCAGTGTTATTCAATCTGAAGGTAGATTTGATTTTGAGCCCAATACGCATGAAACTTTGTCTTTGGAGTACACTGTGGGTGATGTAAGGTGGAAGTCATGCTTGTCACTGATGACGCCAAGTATTGTTCAAGAAGGTCAAAGGTAGATCTGGTTGCCATGTCCGATCGGGGAGACCAGAAGGAAGTCTCTAAGGAGGAGCCAACATCTGTAACGTCTCGCGCTAAGCAACCAGTGATCAAGAATAGCTTCGACAAGAAGGGCCAGTCTTCCAAAGCTGTGCGGCGTCGAGCATATCCCATTGACGCGGCTACCGCACCTGTTGTCTTTGATGCGGAAGAAAGTGTGGCGGGCGTCAGAAGGGAGCCGCCGTTGATTGATGCTGCGACAATGTCGACGTCTGGGAAGGAAGGTCACTGTGATACACGTGCCCACTCGGACGATGAGTTGACGAGTGTGAGTGACGTCCCGGAGATGACAGCTGAGGAAGACCTGCTCAGAGAGGTTGGGCTGAATGATCCTAGTTAGGCCATAGTTGTTGGTTTAGGAGGAGACGTCAGTAGAAATAGCTTTTGTGCTCTGCGGTTGGCTGCCTGGAAAGAAATGACCCGTTTGGCTCTGTTTTGATGCGGGAGCTTGAAACGTTGAACTGTTTGTGACCTAGAGGTGTATAAGGTCGTTGGCTGAGAGAGGTAAAGCTGGAAGCGACAGAGAAAGCCGTTGGGTCAGTCTTGTGATGTTTGCACATGAGAAGTGTGGGAGTTTTGGTTTCCAAGGGTATGAGCTTTGGATGAACCTCTACTCATGTTTCCGCAGCTGTTTGTGACTGTTTTGTGTCAAGAGCTCTGAGACCGTGGCCGTGTGTGTGCGTTTCAAACATGGAGTCGCTCAAGCTCTGGATTGCTTTGACGCCTAAGCAGTTGGAAGAGTTGAACAAGGGCAATGAGGTGTTTCCAGATGAATATTCTGGTCGCTTTGACCTGCGCTTGGGACCTAAGGAGGCTGTGGATCGTGCCCAGTACTTTATGGATTGGACGCCTGAAGGTTTGAAGGGTGAACACTATCAGAAAGACTATGCGGTGATGGAAATGGAAGTCTTTGCGCTCGGGTACCTTCAAAAGGTTGAGAGTGGAATCTTGGAGAAGACTAAGCCCACTGAGTACCGCTGGCATGGGCCTGTGAAATGTGAAGAGTGGGACAGCAAAGGGCGCTTGTTGTACCGCATTAGTGAGATGGCTGTTAAGTTCATTTAACTGGTCAGGGTCCAAGTATAGCAATCGGGCAGACCATGGGGTCTTAGGTATAGTTTTTGAGTCCCAGTTTGAAATGCGGAAGGGAAAGAAGAAAGAGTTCCTTCGGCAGCCTGGAGGGTCTGAGTTGCTCATGTGATGAACGGACAGTTTGCATTGCTGTGGGGAAACTGTGCATTTGGGCACGTGGAGTTGTCATGCGGAGTTGGAGCTTGACTGTAGGGTCATGGGTCGTTGGTTCAGAGGAACTGTATGCGGCAAGGATCACAGTCAAGAGATCAGCCTGTACTGAGATTTGCAGTGAGTGTTTTGTTTGTCACATGAAGCATTAGTTGCATTGCATGTCTGCATCGATGCCGCGAAGCCATTTGTTTTGCTTTTGCTGAGTGAAGGGATCTAATTTGTTTTTGATTTTAGAGCAATGGAGGATAGCATCCGCCTTTGGATCGCTGTCGCCCCACCACAGTTGGAAGAACTGCGGACGCTTCAGAGGATCTCACCAGATATCTATACCTCCAGGATTGATTTGAGTGCGACTCAAATGTACTGGAGAAAGTTCAGAAAGGTGAGTTCCGTTGGTATGGACTTCTTCTTCCTGAAGAATATGATGGGCAAGGAAGGTTGCTTTATCGGATCATCGATCAGATGGTTGTCTATGAGCCAGTTCGTGAACGTCCTGATCGAAACTGAAGCGTGGGTGAGTTGTAGATTAGTGTACTTTAGGTCTCTAGGCTCAGCTGTGTGAGTTGGTGCAAAATGGTGGAAAGTGCGGTTTGAGTGCGTGCAATCGGTGATTGGCACATTTCAGTATTTTGATGCGGTCATGTTGCAAGAGTGTGGAATGCAGTCATGTGGAATCTCAATTTTAAACGAAACGAAACAAACGAAACGAAACAAACAAATGAAACACAAACAATTTTGAGTGTTTTGTGCAATGCTCCTTGTTTTGCAGTTAGGTTTTTATTTGTCAGTTTGTCAGTTGGCGAGTGCAGTTTTTGCGAAGATGACTTGTTGAAGGGTTCTTGCAAAACCACGGAGACAGGTTCATTTCCAGAACACTTGCATGCCTGTCAATCGATTTGATTTTGAGTTTGTGCGGCATACAGCAGGGAGTGCACAGTGAACTCACGAGAACTCGTTTTGACTTGTTTTAGGGATGGTGACTGTTCTGGCGTTTTGTAGAGAAGGACAGTCAGTTTTCCCTGTTTTGCTGTGTTGGAAATGAATCCAGACTTTGGTTGCATGTTGGGACATGTGCTACTGGTTCGCAAAATTCCGGTATGTTGGTAGCATCTGGAATTTTGGGAAACAGTCTTGTTAGTTGTTGTGTATTGTTAAGCATGCATCTCATGTTGGTTGTTGGATTGATTTGATGTCTTGGTGGAGACCTGAAGAGTGCAGGGAATGCGGCTCTATCATCAGCCTGGCC
>CAMXCT020001556.1:44707-145460 GCA_947184155.2 Cladocopium goreaui
CAGTCTTGATGGTAAGTAATGCTCTGGCAAAGAACATCGGTGACTGCGCTTCCAAGCTCACCACCTTCACAGAGGACTTGGGTCTGGCTGTGGACAATGTTAGTGACGCCCGCAAAGAGCTCTCGAAAGGATTCGGCGAGCTTCGAGAGCAATTGAAGGCCCAGTCATATGGTACTACTGCCGTGACAGGAGCGGTGTCACACCAGAGTGCCGAGATTGTGAAATTGTTGAAAGCATTCGACAAATTCTCCCATGCTGGGAAGTGGGCCCTGTCGGGGAATGAGACGATCGAGAACAATGTCAAAGCTGTTCGGGAAGAGATCAAGACTCAGGGTGAAAGGCTTGAACAGTGTCTTCAGGGCGGTTTTGAGGAAGTCAGCCGACACCTCAAGGAGCTTGTCCGTGTGATGGGGACACCGGAAGGGATCCATAGGGACACACCTGAGACGCCGGAGATGGGTGGATTCTTTCCACCGAACCCACCTGTCAATCCTCCTGGCATGGTTGGGCCGACAGAGACAGCTGCCGTGCCCAGGGCGGGGTTACCTGGAGGCACTCCACCATCTATGAGAATGTCTGCCGCGCCTGCCAGTGGACCTCCGATGCCTGCGGCACCTGCCAGTGGATACCCAATGCCTGCGGGAGTAGGTGCGGGGCTGCCCCCGCCGCCAACGTTACCGGATTCTTTGTTCATGGTTTATTGCCCAGAACGTCCAGGTGAACAGCGTCCCGCTGCCCCGATGGGTATTTCAACTCCCAGTCAGAGAACTGGGATAGTCACGAGGGACCCAGGCAGTGGCGTTTTACGAACGCTTTCACCCACTCCTTATCGTGGCGACCAGGTTTCAGCCATTACGGCCCTGTGGGCCCCGAATGGACTCGGCATGCTGAGAGACGGCAAGCAGCAGTACCGCCGTATCTATTAGAAGGACAAGAATGGCTGGAGCATTCTCAGAGGTCCTCTATTGAGTGCTGTGAAAGGGATCCGTTTCCTGTCCTTTGGATGGAGTCCAGGGTCTGTATATCTTGTCAATTCCTGGCAGTTTGTGCAATAGAGAGAATAGTTGGTAATTGGTTTGTCAACCGCTGGCCAGCTCGAGGTTCACTCTAGTTTGCACGTGTTCGCCATGATCACTCTGGATCCTTTTGCGCTGCAAAAAGGAGAGAAGGGAAGCAGATCTTGAAAGGGGGCGAGAAGCTTGCATTGTGGAGTTGAGTTGTATCCTGGAAGGATCAGCTCTTGATAGGAAAGGTCTCATGCATGTATTGCACATGAACATGTATGTGAGTTGTATCCTGGAAGGATCAACTCTTGGTAGGAAAGGTCTCATGTATGTGCTGCACATGAACACGTTTGTGGATTCGTTGTGAGTTTGTGCATTGTGATTGTTTTACTGTTGATGGTGGTTTGTATTTTGACTTATGTGTGTCTGCCGCCATTTTTCCAGATGATGACATGGCCAGATCCGATTCTTGAATGAAAGAAGAATCAATGAGGATCCAGGCTAAATGTCTGATGGAAACCCATGTAAGATCTTGTGTTTGATCTGAGCGTTTTAGTGGTTGCTTTGCCTTTGATGTCAGTGGATTGGACATCCCTGACTTGAGGTACATGTCAATATTGTTGGATTTGTACTCTTGACGTATGCAAATGTGTTGATGTCAGTGGAATGGATTTCCCTGACATTGTTAATATATGTGTTTGTAAGTTTGTTTTGGTATTTTTTTTCTTTGTTTGACTATGTAATAGATCAGCTTTTATGATGGCCAGAATTCATTTTTGAAGGTTGATGGACTTTATCTCAAAAGGGGGACAAGGTCCAGCCTTGGAGATTTGCCCTGAGCTTAGCGCATCTAGTATCCTGCGTGCCCGAAACTTAAAGCGCTTGGTATCTAGCGTGTCCGAAGCTCAGCACATCTAGTATATAGCTTGTTTGAAGCTGAGTTTGCCTGGTGCATCAATGTATTCACGTTCAAGACTAGTGACACCACGAATGTGGATTTTATCTGAGTATTCTGGACTGATGACAGTTTCGCTTGTCTGACACGCCTATCTTCCAAAGGAAGACGTGGATTAGCTGAAACAGTCGGCCTTTGTTTTTTGTGTTGACTCCGACAGTGCTTCGTCTGTCTCCGTCTTGGATCTCGTGTGTGTGTTGTTGGTGTTTTGTTTTGTTTCCGTCTGTTCTAGGGAACCACAAACAGCACTGTAGTTGATCGTGAATTGACGCCATGGTCTCTTTGATCAGTCGATGGATTCTGAGCTTGGTGATGTTGACTGGTTAAGGATGGATGGGAGCTGTGCCCATGGAGACATCTATGGAGTATTGCTGACATCAGCGCTGACGATGGTCGTGGATATGGATGGACTGTTTATTTTGATGAGCGAAGGGTTGGAGGAACAACCGTATATTTCTTTGAGAATCAGGTGGCTTCTCAAAGACAGTTACATTTTTTTGGAAACTTCGAGTGTTTCAGAGGAGTTTAGACTTCATTTTTCGGTCAGGTGATTGGAATATCGAAGCCTTTTGGCAAATACGATGTATTCCACACATTTGACTTTGACAATATGGCGAAGTTCATACTGGATATGAATTTGAGTGGGTATAGAGAGAGAAATGAATGTCATGTCGAAAGGGAGTGTGGAAGTTTGAACCCTTGTGGGTGCAACTTGGCATTGGTGCGACCTGACTTTCATTGAGCCTTCAGTGGTGAAACTGGACTATGGGAAGGTGTCTGCATCAGACATAAGTAGTTTCAATATTGCTTTGTGGTATGAGAAGCTGCATGAGCTGATCTGAGATATCGACCAGTGAGTCTAAGTGAATCTACTTGGAGCTTGATTCTCCTTTGAATACAGTTTGAAGCGTTATTTTGCTTTATGAGAGTGGACGAATGCTTTCAGAAGCATTCGCTAGACAGATGAGTCGGGATGATGCGGTTTCATCGATCTCAGAGATTCCTTGACTCCTTGTGGGAGTGTGGATCTGACGGAGATGGTATTGGAATATCCGTTTCGATTCTTGACGTTGCTTCAAACATCTGAGATGTTGGTGAAGTCCTTTGACTACCTCTTGCGAGTATGTGAGATACTTCGGCATTGTGAGGACAATGCCTACGTATAGTATTCGACATCTAGGTATTTGATCTGGAAGTCTGATACTCCGGCATTGAGAAGACAATGCCTACGTATAGTAGTCAACCTCTAGGTATTTGATCTGGAAGTCTGCTTTGTGACCTTTGTCGTTATGACTTATTGCTGACGTTTGGTTATTGTGGTGAGCGAACTACTTTAGCGCTATGACTGCTGATGACTGGATATTAGCTGAGAAGTCGAGCAGAACATTCTGTTCTCCACAGTAGTTTGGAGCTATGAGAAGACATCTCTGTGTGAAGAACTGTTTTGGAGATGGAACAGGAGGTTCCATGTTCTGTATTACAAGAGGATTTTGTAAAGGAATTTGAATGAATCATTTCGTTCTTGAATAGCCGTGTAACTAGTCTAGACGTTTGGTAGAGACTAGTAACACCGGCTAGCTGGTTACTTGCGTTTGGATGAGAACCAGTTTGACTTGAGAACTTTTGGAAATGTTTCTGACGTTTTGCGACTAGGTGATTTGTATATCATAGCAGTTTGGAATTGTTTCAACAACCTTTGAAGGAAGGTTGTGTATTGGAAACCTGGAATCGAGTTTCCCAGTTGAGACATCGGCTCAAGGGAGTGGTGTCAAGTGTTCCGAAGCGAACTGAACTGCAGTGTCACCTAGGGCACTTGAAACAGTAGCCACACTGGAACATCTTGCTTCCTTTCTTTGTTTGTGGGCTGTGGCCGTGTGCCTGCCCTGGTTCTTGTTGACCTGTTCCGTTGTGTGTGGCGTCTGGAGAGAAAAGAAGGAGTCTGACGTGCACTTAGGAGTCGGGGTGGAACAAGTTCCTTTATCTGACATTGCAGAGAAGTAAGTAATTGCGGAGCCGCAACCACAGTAGGTGTTTGCGTCTGGCGTAGTGTTTTTCATGAAAGCGTCGATTTGGGTACTTGGGTTTACGTTTTTCACACTATAGAGCCTAAAGCACTATGGACTGCATGGTTCCAAAACCGATTGGGCCAGGCTAGACTCCATGACAAGCACGCTTCATGGGAGCACATGTAGGAAATCGTCACATGCGTGTGTTTGTGCGCACATGTGAGTATGTGTTCAACTACTGTATTCTGACGACATCCCATCACATGCCCATTCATATGTTCACCCATATGTCTATACTCGTACGTTCACTCGTTCACTCGTACGTTCACTCGTACGTTCACTCGTACGTCCACTCGTTCACTCGTACGTCCACTCGTACGCGCACGTGCACGTACAGAAATAAGGTCGACTACCTGCCATCCGAATACATAACGAATACTTTCGGGCAATTCACGTTCAAAAATAAGGTCGACTCCAGTCGACCCTATTTCTGAACGTGTCGAGTGTACGTACGAGTGTGCGTGTCAGTGTGCGTGTGTGCGTACGTGTGAACGTACGTGGCGTACGTATGAGCGTACGTGGCGCGCGTATGTGCGAGCGTGTGAACGAACGTGCCTGTGTACCTATGTACATGCATATGACATATCTGTACAATGCACTGGCAATGACATTGCTGCAATCCATCAACACTCGATGCGTGAGCCCTAAGTGCTGTCACTGCTGTTGAAAAAAAACCTTTTCATCCATCAATACACAGAAAGTCAGGCATCGATTTTCTCTCTCCCTTCCATCTCTTGCACTGAACATCCAGGTCTACGGCTATATGTTTTCTGTCTTTCCAGAAAGCCCATGTGATTTCGTTGCTTGAATTCAGTATGGACCCTATCTGATCCACATCTCACATATTTATGCAATGTCACATGGTCAAACCATGCATGACTGACCAGGGAACACTGACTCGTCACGCAGCAACCATTGCCTTAGGATTCTTCAATCAGGCAGGCGGCATGGGAACACCTCTCCCTGGATGTATGGTAAGCCAGTAAGTTCGTATGGCCTGTAAAGTCAGTAAGTTCGTATGGCCTGTAATTGTGAATCTTTAACCATGTAAATCTTATTACCATATCATATATGAGTCAGAGTCAAATGAATATAATATGAGTAAGTATGGGTCATATGAATTTTCCTGGAAAAGTAAATCTGTTATTATGTGCTGCGCAGTATCAGAGAGCATCAGTCAGACTGTCTGAGTAAGAAACAATTGGCCACTTGGCTGTAGGTGCCTAGGGCCTAAGACTTGTGTTGTTCAAACCACAAAGTCAATGTTGAAGGCTTCTATTTCCAGAAAGTCAAGCTACAGAATAGAGATTTGTGTGGCCTTTCTTGTCAGTCCGATGAGGGGCAAGGATGCTCCCCTGATGAAGCCAGTTCATCAATCGATCGTAAGACCCTTTACCATTTCCAGTGAAAGCTTTTGTTGTTTTGAGCACAGAACAACCGTGGTAGTAGCATTTGACAGCAATGGCATGCTGAGAAGTGCCCGGGCGAACTTCAGTAATGCGGCCTTGGGACAGCACATCATTGATCAGTGTCTTGAAACACTGATGTGATGGTTGGACAATTCGTCTGAATATGTTCACTGACTACTCACCACCATCTTCTTATTCACCCCGCTTCGCGTGGGGTGGCCGCCCACACCGCAGGTTTATTTCGGTCCGTGAGAGGGGCTAAGGGTGGTTTTCCTCTGTGGGGCTCCCCAAGCTAAGAATTTTCACTTTCCCCCCCCGTGGGGGCTCCCCAAGCTAGGGAATTTTCACTTTTCCCCCCCGTGGGGGCTCCCCAAGCTAGGGAATTTTCACTTTTCCCCCCCGTGGGGGGCTCCCCAAGCTTAAAGTAATTTTCCTACTTTTTTTTTTCCCCCCCCCCCCGTGGGGGCCCCCAAGCTAGGGATTTTTAACTTTTCCTCCCCCCCCCGTGGGGCTCCCCAAGCTAGGAATTTTTCACTTTTTTCCCCCCCTTGGGGGCTCCCCAAGCTAGGGGGGGGGGGAATTTTTTAACTGTTCCTCCCCCCCGTGGGGGTTTCCGTTTTCCCAAGCTAGGGAATTTTCACTTTTCCCCGCCGTGACAGCTTCCCAAGCTATGGAATTTTCACTTTTCCCTCCCTTGGAGGCTCTCCAAGCTGCGGAATACCATTAATTTTTATAATCACCATGTTCCCGGGCTAAAAACCTAGAACCCTGAGATATAAGGTAAAAATGTGAAAAAGGCTGAAAACATGGGGCACTAGATATCATATATATATATATTGATTGATATAAAGCTGGACAGGTAATTTCAAATAGCTAGACAACGACGCCTAGATAGTCTCCCAAATCCCGTGTTCTGTGAATGTGTTTCCATGTTTTTGCAATGGTTTCCTTCAAAGCACGGTACTTTACACTTTTGTCGCCATAAAACCGGTCGAAAACATCATGTTCGACAATGCTTCCAATTCCCTTATCTCCCCACCCGTTGAAAATACCGCTATTTACAGTGTTTTCTTCAATTTTTCCATGTTCCAATGCCGGTAGCCAACTCCAACATATATATAAGAAATCCTTCCAAAACATTGTTTTTGACAGTGTTTTTCCAATGTTTCCAGTCAAACAGACGGTAATTTACACGTTTTTTGCCATAAAGGCAGTAAATCCTTCCAAAACATTGCTTTTGACAATGTTTTTGTAATGTTTCCAGTCAAGCATACGGTAATTTACACGTTTTTTGCTATAACGTCAGTCCAAAACACTTGTTTTTGCAATGTTTTCAATGCTCTGGCATCCAAAAACCCTGCAAAATCTTGCTATGTACAATGTTTTTTTCATTTTTGGCCGTTTTTCCATTGCCGGAAAGCTACCAAAATGAACCAAAATTCCATTTCAATACCCTCTTGCGCTCAGACACCCAAAAATCCTCGAAAAATGTCGAAAACACCACCGTATTCTGGTCTCGGTGCGAAACCGTTTTTGGCCCCCTCCCCCCAGCTAAAGCTGATATAGCGACTGCTATATTAACAAATGTCATTGAGCATTTAGTGTTGCTGTTTTGCCCCCCAATAAGCACGCCTTCACCGCCAAAGCGGTGTGGGCGGATTTTTCAAAGTGCTCTATTGTCTATTGTCTATTGAAGTTTTCTACATTTCCCTGACCGTGACAATGAACTAAAATAATGGACAAAATCGGAAAGAGGTAACACACACACACACACTTGCTCAGAAATATCTTATCGAATTATTGATGTGGAATGCATCAAACGTGCAAAAACACCTCATTTAAGTCTGACAGGAGAGAACTGGATGACCTTACGTGGAAATCATTGTGAAGTAAACTTTCTACGTCCTTGTTCAGAGGAAGGTTCTGATGCAGCTCAATCCACTGTAATTGATCAAAATTGATTTCAGATTGCGACAACAGTGCAGAAAAGAAATGAACATCGAATCGACTTGCCGGTTCTTGGCTTAGCCGGTTGCCATTGACGAAAAATGAAATTGGTGCAGGTACGCAGTCACCAGATCAAATGGGTGTGTTCGTTGGTAGCGGTCCCAAATGATCTGCCGCTACCCCCTGCTGAAAAAGTTGAGTTTGAAAATTGGAAAAAGGAAACCCGAAAACCATGCAAAACGGCAACAATAAGTAGAAGTTTTACATCTTTTCAGATGGTCCACACACACGCCTCGCTGCCGCGAGGCTCTTTTTTTGATGTTCGGAGAATGGTTCACTACGCTCTTATTGGTGCCCTGACACTGGATGTAGCGATTAACGCAAGATCAAAATACAGGGAAGTAGGACAATGGTGAATTAAGCTGCAGGCTCAGGAGATCTTGTCGACCATTTTCAATCGCTGATATCGGAGATTGCCTCCATTTGGTAGGCTTGGTCCGACAAGTTGCGAGTTGTTTCTGCCAGATGACTGGCAAGGTGGGCCAAGTCTTCCGCCGAGAAGATCTGAACCGGATGTCTTGACAGATCATCATCTGGGTCTTCTAATCATTCTAATCGTTCCATGATGGCTTGGTTCGCTTCTCGATCATTGTTGAGAATGTTCCAAAGAATGGTAGCCAGTTGATGGATCTGGACAGGTAGTGGAGTGATGTCAACATTGCCAGTCACGGAATCTGTGTCCTCCATACTGGATTCTTGGCCCGTTGCTGGACTTGCTCCTGCTTCCGGACGATGACGAGTATCCGGGTGGGTTGGGATCTCTTCCGGAATGTTGAAATGGCGACGCCAGTAATTGGCAAGTTGGGTTGATTGAGTCCAAGAGTCAATCCATCCATTTCGACAGGCACGAATGTGTCCAACAATCCCATTGAAGAAATACTCCGGCTGGCGGTTCCGATGGATTCCCTGTTGATCCACCTCCGTCACCATAAGGCGACGGATGTCAGGTAGGTTTCGATCAGCCTGAGGAGTACGAACTTCCACAAAGTAGTGAGCATGTAATTGACGTCTGTACTCTTTGATCTGTTGTTGAAGTGGATATTCTTCTGCTGTGTCAGTCTCCCTTGAGGGATGATCGGAGTTTGATAGCTGGATGTCGTGGGCAAAGGAGTTGGTGAAGGAGAGACAGGGTACTCCGGAGAGTGGGAGTGATCAGCATATCCTTGGGCTGGATGAGTGTGCCAGCTTTGATAATCATAATGACCAGTATAGGAACTGGAAGGAAAACTTGAGTCTTGCCAATCGGAATTGTTTCCAGTATGTCCAGCTGAGCGAGAGTGACGGCATGGCATGCTCATCGAAAGTGGAGGAAAGGTGAAACCAGCAGCAACAGAGTCGCGTTTTGTCATATTACAGCTAGAGCCAAAAAACAGAAGAGGAAAGACCGTAAAACACCTAAAGAAACAGAAAAAAGGCAGACAGAAGGTAACGCAGTTATTTTCTCACGGAAGCATGTTGCGATTCGGAAGGGCCTCGTGACAACTGACCCGCATGATATAAGGCCGAGAGTGAAACGAAAAATAGCTGATCCGTTCATTGGGAAATAACATTCTTCCTATGAGGCCATATTCTTGACCCTCAGTCCAACGAGGTCGATGGTTGTGAAGAAGGTCGACCAACAGTTCTTCTTCATGAAGGACAAAAGTGTCGTCGGTCTCGTCTTGCCATCTGATGTCCATAGATGAGGGACGAAGATAACGGTCCCATGTATTCCAAATATGTTGGCTGATGGTGTATAGAAGATTGTAGACCGTGAAGGTTTCAAGTCGCTGGGTAGTGACCAGCACCGTGTAGGTAAACAAAGCGTGCTCTTCTTGGCGGCCCAAAAGTGGAAGGGCTTCACAAGTAGTCCAGTGCATGAATGTCATCGTGGATTCGGGCCATATGAGATCTCACACCTTCCAAATTCACTATGATAAGGACATCTCGAAGACGAGGAGGCGCAGGGACTTCTTGCCATGAGTCGCGGAAGGCATTGTAACGCTGTGAAGGGTGAGGCTGCCACATGGGGCTGTCCCTTGAACGTGATCGTTCGCGGGAAATGCGATTGGATCGAGATGAATAAACCATATTGGCTGCGGTGTGGACGAAAACAATTCAATGACAAGAGAGGAAAGGAGCAAAGGAACAAGCAGAAAAGAACAAAGACAAGGAGGGAAGAGGAGAAGAAGGGACAACAAACCAACCAAGACAGTGTGACAAGAAACAGCAGCGTGACACCTCTTTTCCTAGATCGCAGCATTTAGTCCTCAGTCTCAGGTTCCGTAGGAACGTTGATACGACCATATTGGTCCGTCGATTTCAGGAAGCCCCATCGGATCTTGCAGAGCTGTGGGTCGCGATGTAGCCGTGCTCCAGTAGTTTTCCAAGAAGGACGGGAGCGATTGTCCTGTTTCATGCTCGCTAACTCCCGATCATCTGCTTCGGTCCATACTCTGGAAAGTGACTCTCGAGGAAGATGGACCCGAGAGGGTCCAGGGGGACGTTAAACTTGGGTATAGCGCAGGGGAGTTGCTGAAGGCCCCCGTCCCTAACGAACCGTGAATTAACACGGTACCTTGGTACCCCCTAGTCGGCGTGTGTTGACATGTTGTGTTGCTCCTCATGTCACACCCTCGTTTGTGTTTGCGCACATCCTTGGGTGATCGTGCGGTATCTCGGGGTTCTCCCGGACCGATCGGTACACACGTGGGACGGGACCGACGGGTGGTACGGGACCGACGGGTCTCACCTTACCTTGTGTCTAGGGTAGCAACACCCAATGATGACACGGGGGAACAGGCAAGGTCGGTGAACCTCTTAGAGACTTGGGGACTTGTCTCGAGGAGGGGTCAACGGGGCAACCCGTTGGCTAACGGTCAATATTCATCGTTGGGTAGCTAAGCTCGCGGTGGACAAGACCGTCGGTTCCTCCCTAACAGTGTTAGGGTCCTGTCGCAAGACAGGTGTATCCCCCTGGGATACATGGGATCGCTAACGACTGGGTCACCGACCGGTTCACTCTCAACCTTCGGGGAGAGTGGGCTCAATGTACAGTCTGGCCACAGTGAGGACCTTGTTTTTGGCTCTAAGGTCCGAGCTGTGCTCCATAGGGACTGGGGTCACTGAAAAGGTGACTAAGACTTTCCACTCCTTTCTTGGATCGTCTTCTCCGGTAGTCGCTGGAGTCCGGGAACCTATGGGGGCATCATGAGTTGGTCCCTTGGATTGAGTGGTGATCATCTTGGGTGAAATGAATGGGTTCCGTCTCCACGTCCATTCGGGGTGTACGGTTTACGCTGTACATTCTTGGTGGAAATGAATGGGTTCGGTTCCCACGTCACTCGGTGAGTGGATCCACTCTCCTTGGTTTGACCTGGGACTCATGGTGTGGAAAGGGTACCGCCCCTGGGTGCGCCTGGTGCTTGCGGGGGGCCATGCTTCTGCGTGGATTTCGCCTTTTTGGCGTGGCCCTGCACCGGGAGCCCAAAGGTACCAAGCGGATTATGACCTTTTCTTCTAGAACCATGCGCAAATGAAAGTGTATGGCCCCTCGCTGGCAATGACAGATGATTGGGAGCATCACCCAACTCGGGTTGACCAAAACAACGCATGAGTATGCAATCTACCAGCTTTTCTCCACTGCCGTGGGATGGAGTGCATGGAAGGAATTTTTGCCGGATAGATTTGCCAACCTCAAGCTCTTGATCACCCGTGCTATACGGCTACTGACTGCGGCAACCATCCGGCCAGCACATGCGAGACCTCCCCATCCCACATGGGTCACGGCAGTTCGTCAAATCTTCAGATGCTACCATCCACAGGGCAAACTGCTGTTGGTGCGAGCCTGTTTTCCCCATCTTGTGACAGCATCCATCCCAGACGGTATAAGAGACATCGATGTTCTTCGCTTTTCGGCGGGATCGTACACTGGATTGGCAATCCACAAAGTGCTCAATGAGTTCGATTGCTTCCCAGGTACCACAAAGGTAGCTGCAATTGCCACTCCGCCAGAAATGCTGAGGCTGACAACTGGGGAACGAAGAGTGGTGCTTCTACATTGCCTTGAAGACCGTCTCTGCGTGTGGCACCCTGACACCCTCACAGACCTTAGCTATAATGTAGTCCTCATCGACGGGCAGCCTTCCTGGAGTGGCCGAGCACGGCATGCGTATGGACATTTATTGTTCACATCAATTGAGGAAGGTACCCATCATATTGATTATCTCCAGATTACGACCCCTGAGGTCATACCACATGGGATACGGTGTGAGGGGCTCCTACGGGTGCTCTCATGGGTTAGCTTTGATCTCCCTGACCATGGGTAGGGGGATGGGGTCCCCAATACCATGTGGTCAACAGGGGGAGGTGGACCCGAGAGGGTCCGGGGGGACGTTAAACTTGGGTATAGCGCAGGGGAGTTGCTGAAGGCCCCCGTCCCTAACGAACCGTGAATTAACACGGTACCTTGGTACCCCCTAGTCGGCGTGTGTTGACATGTTGTGTTGCTCCTCATGTCACACCCTCGTTTGTGTTTGCGCACATCCTTGGGTGATCGTGCGGTATCTCGGGGTTCTCCCGGACCGATCGGTACACACGTGGTACGGGACCGACGGGTCTCACCTTACCTTGTGTCTAGGGTAGCAACACCCAATGATGACACGGGGGAACAGGCAAGGTCGGTGAACCTCTTAGAGACTTGGGGACTTGTCTCGAGGAGGGGTCAACGGGGCAACCCGTTGGCTAACGGTCAATATTCATCGTTGGGTAGCTATAAGCTCGCGGTGGACAAGACCGTCGGTTCCTCCCTAACAGTGTTAGGGTCCTGTCGCAAGACAGGTGTATCCCCCTGGGATACATGGGATCGCTAACGACTGGGTCACCGACCGGTTCACTCTCAACCTTCGGGGAGAGTGGGCTCAATGTACAGTCTGGCCACAGTGAGGACCTTGTTTTTGGCTCTAAGGTCCGAGCTGTGCTCCATAGGGACTGGGGTCACTGAAAAGGTGACTAAGACTTTCCACTCCTTTCTTGGATCGTCTTCTCCGGTGGTCGCTGGAGTCCGGGAACCTATGGGGGCATCATGAGTTGGTCCCTTGGATTGAGTGGTGATCATCTTGGGTGAAATGAATGGGATCCGTTTCCACGTCCATTCGGGGTGTACGGTTTACGCTGTAGATTCCTGGTGGAAATGAATGGGTTCGGTTCCCACGTCACTCGGTGAGTGGATCCACTCTCCTTGGTTTGACCTGGGACTCATGGTGTGGAAAGGGTACCGCCCCTGGGTGCGCCTGGTGCTTGCGGGGGGCCATGCTTCTGCGTGGATTTCGCCTTTTTGGCGTGGCCCTGCACCGGGAGCCCAAAGGTACCAAGCGTGCAAACGGACCCTCAGTTCACTTCTTCAGGCTGCTGGCAAGGGATGTTCTGATCTACATATGGTGCCATGGGATGGCAGAGATGTCAGAGATGACCCCATTGCTACAGAGCAGGATCTGCGACAGGTCCTGATCGACATGATCCCAATTCCTGGGCAGGCGAACGCAGAAGGAGGAGAACTCATGAGAAGCCTGCTAACTGAATTCCTCCGTGGTTTCCCCCTGCGCATATTGATCTTCCTGCTAGATATGGTGTTGCCTCAATTGGATGCTTACCATGCAGGTCGTCAGCTACAACACTTGAACCCTTGGACCAGTGTTGTGTTGGCGCAACGACAAGAGCGAGGTCAACCGGGAGTTGAGCTGGTAGTCCGATATGGCTATGAGGCCTTTGCGGGATTTCATGTTATGCAGCTGATCACTGAGTGCATTCCTCTCTTGCTCTTCAGCGACCCAAAGGCGGTTCCTTCCGCGTCACCATGGAGTCTGTGTGAAAATGGCAACTTAGGAAGCATGGAAGCCAATGTGATGGCAGGGAGGGCCCTGTTTGGGCGGTTCCAGCTCCCCGAGGGCCCACGTCGCTGCGCCATTTTTCTTGTCCAAGAAAAAGTAATGCAAGGTACTAGTCGTTCCGCGGATTCCCGTGCATACCGTCGAATCGCTCCAAAATCCCTTGAGCTAGTCCTGGTCTCCAGGCCTGTCGCGTTTGCATTTTGTGGCCGCCTCCTAGTGCAACAGCCAGCGGAAGTGGAATACTTTGACCCAATGCGAGACTGGCCGAAACCTATTGTCTTCCACGCAAGCTTCTGTGTGTTGATGGAAGAAATGGCATTCCTTGGTGACACACGAAGCAGATGTGAATTGCTGGTTTTTGCACAGGCTAACCCGGCACGACTCCCACTGACGATGGGTATTCTTCAGCCCAATATCCCAGTGCGACGAATGATGAGTGAACGCCGGACGAAGCTGACGGACGCATTGGTCCAAGTGCTCTGTCGCCTACTTACACCCATTGGAGTTGCTCTCCCAGGCCCGCATGATGAATATATGCGCGACAGCCTACTCCCTTTGGCAGCGCATGGTGATGGGCATGTCCTTACTGTGGCAGTAGCATTGCTCCTGGCGATCCTCACTGGCCGTTCTGACCTTTGCATCGCAGGCGTTTTTGGTGCCGGAAAGACGCGTTCCTTGGCGGTGTTGTTAATTGCCTTCAGCTGCGAGCTAAGTGATTTCTATGCGATCGTGTACACCAAAGAAAATGTTGCTGCAAAAGCCTTGGCGGATCAAATCAGTGACCTAGCTCCACCAACACGAAGTGCCTTTGGACGGTTACTGGGTCGCATCGAGGAAGGCAAAGGCGAAGCGTATGCAACCAAAATTGATGTTCGATGCAGTGATCGCAATAGAGTTATTGCTGAGAAACGCATATTGATTGCGACCGGAGGCTCCGCTACGGCGGAAATGGCAATGAAATACTCGTCTTTTAGTCTCTGGCTCTCTAAGGTCTGGCTTGCATTTATGGATGAAAGTCAACAGTACGGCAACTACCATGAAATTGCCGCTCTTGCTGCAATCCAGCAACCAGCACTGCTTGTATTTGTCGGTGACCACAGGCAAACACCTGGAGGTCTCTCCAAGGGAAGGGCTGCAGCTGCGAATAGACAGAAGCTTCTTCATCGTCCCTTGGGGCTACGAGCTTTGAATCGCCCTGGCGACTATTTGCCCCCTGCCCGGCTCACCAAGTTAATTGCACTCCTATGGCCGGATGCGAGCCAGGACAACGACTCTGAAGTGGCGCGGCTACTCAACCTTGGCCAAGCACCACACACAGGAACTTGGGTTACTGCAACAACTGCCCAGCATCTACCAATTTCCTTGGCACGCCTTTTCAGTGAGGAAACGCTCAGCCACCTGAATGTTCAGAGTTGCCTGATTTCTGCAATACTGGCTGTCTTGCTTATTGCTACTGCGCCAGAAGAATTCGGCATCCCTGAGTGTACAACTACGATTGAAGCAGCCGGCCTAGATGGTCCGCATAGATGGGGCATCCCAACAGCTCCAGAGTGTCCCTGTTGACGTATAAAGCCATCGTCGCAGTCAGGTACCCGGAATTGGTGCTACATGATCAGGATCCCATCCAAATAGGCCATTTTGTCCCCCACAATTATAGGGTTGGGCAGGGAGGATTTCGTACTGTGTTATGGGAAGTACCCAGAGATTCCAGAGACCTCCTGGCTGCTATTGAGGATATCGTGGTATTTCTCAACTATCTTCAAAAGTGCTATCGAGACCTCAATCAAGGAGCGACGGCGCAGCTCCTGGTAATGTGTAATCGCACGGCAGTACACACACAACTTCTGCAGCATGGCTTCCAGGCTGCTTGGTTTGGTGGTCTGCGGATCGCCACCACCTCGTCAGCAGCAGGGGCCACTGCGCGAATCGCAGTAGTGGTCCAGACAGGATGTGGTTTCCTCAGTGGGGGCCGTCGAGGGGCAACGGTAGAAGACAAAGAGGATTGCTTTGGACGAGCCACCGTCGCGCTCACTAGAGCCATTCAGCATACATACATCGTCTCCCCCATTGATATGGCTGGGCTGATTGGGATGGCGCAGACGCTTGTGGTATATCATTACGGGTATTATACCCTTAAAGATCGCACTGTCCAGTTCCATGAGCCCAAGCACGTGCCATCTGATGCAGAAGCGGTCCTTGAGTGGGGACTAAATACACCGTTTAATTCCCAAGACAAACCGCTTCTTGCCATAGCTATGGTAGTGACCGTGAATGGCGCACGATCCCTTAAAAGGTTTCGATTGGTCATTGCACAGAAGTCAAAGCTGCGGCTCACGCAGGAAGTCACTGCAGCGCTAGCCTCCCACAGTCGTGACCACCGCCTCACGGCGAGCAGTTTCTTTCCGTGCTCCATAGATAGGGAATACCTGTACGGCTATGCCGGCGATGGATATCGTTCTCCACTTTGGTTGTGTGCTTCCCACAATGGCTCCCCTGTTCTGGTACACAGGCTCAGAGGAAGCAAGATGTATTTTCATCAAGCCACCAAAGATCGGCGAATATTGCTCATCCCAGGTATCCACTATTTTGACGCGCACCGACTGCAACCACTGCTATTACAAGCTCCTGCACTGCAAGTACATATGAGAGAGAGCCCTCTGGTAGGCCCGGAAGGGGCTGGCGAGACAGTGGACGATCCCTCGTCGGAAGAAGAACAAGCCACCACTGCAAGTGAAACTGAGGCAGAGAGTGAAGATGATGACGAGGATACACCTCCAGAGGAACCATGGTGCCCGCCAATCCCACCGGCCATGGGTAGGGGGATGGGGTCCCCAATACCATGTGGTCAACAGGGGGAGGTGGACCCGAGAGGGTCCGGTGGGACGTTAAACTTGGGTATAGCGCAGGGGAGTTGCTGAAGGCCCCCGTCCCTAACGAACCGTGAATTAACACGGTACCTTGGTACCCCCTAGTCGGCGTGTGTTGACATGTTGTGTTGCTCCTCATGTCACACCCTCGTTTGTGTTTGCGCACATCCTTGGGTGATCGTGCGGTATCTCGGGGTTCTCCCGGACCGATCGGTACACACGTGGTACGGGACCGACGGGTCTCACCTTACCTTGTGTCTAGGGTAGCAACACCCAATGATGACACGGGGGAACAGGCAAGGTCGGTGAACCTCTTAGAGACTTGGGGACTTGTCTCGAGGAGGGGTCAACGGGGCAACCTGTTGGCTAACGGTCAATATTCATCGTTGGGTAGCTAAGCTCGCGGTGGACAAGACCGTCGGTTCCTCCCTAACAGTGTTAGGGTCCTGTCGCAAGACAGGTGTATCCCCCTGGGATACATGGGATCGCTAACGACTGGGTCACCGACCGGTTCACTCTCAACCTTCGAGGAGAGTGGGCTCAATGTACAGTCTGGCCACAGTGAGGACCTTGTTTTTGGCTCTAAGGTCCGAGCTGTGCTCCATAGGGACTGGGGTCACTGAAAAGGTGACTAAGACTTTCCACTCCTTTCTTGGATCGTCTTCTCCGGTGGTCGCTGGAGTCCGGGAACCTATGGGGGCATCATGAGTTGGTCCCTTGGATTGAGTGGTGATCATCTTGGGTGAAATGAATGGGATCCGTTTCCACGTCCATTCGGGGTGTACGGTTTACGCTGTACATTCCTGGTGGAAATGAATGGGTTCGGTTCCCACGTCACTCGGTGAGTGGATCCACCCTCCTTGGTTTGACCTGGGACTCATTGTGTGGAAAGGGTACCGCCCCTGGGTGCGCCTGGTGCTTGCGGGGGGCCATGCTTCTGCGTGGATTTCGCCTTTTTGGCGTGGCCCTGCACCGGGAGCCCAAAGGTACCAAGCGGGATGATCCTACGGAACAGGAAATCAAAGGTGCTGCGGACAAGTTGGCCACTATGATGAGCAGTTCACAGCCTAGCGCTAGTGTTTTCTATCAACCTGACAACCTTGGTGCTCTTCCACACCTGTGGCTGCAAGCTAAGCTTACTATCTCCCTGACTTCAATGCAGGAAAAGTTTGCCCGCCTTTTCATGTCAATTGCGTCAGAACTGTGGCTGCGGGGCGTGATTGAGACGGTTGAGGAGGTCTTTGCACATGCTGCCCGGAGTTTTACCCTCCGGCTGGCCGAAACGCTTTCGCAGTACATCTGCTCTCTCACTCGAAGAGCAGAGTCCCTGGCTACCCCAGAGACGGAATGCCTGCTATATGCCACTTTCTGGTTTCGTCCAATCCTCTCCGAGCTCATTGTGGCAGCCAGAGAGTGCAGAGGTGAACCGCAAACGTGCCCCCAGTGGCCCTGTCAAAGTTGTCGTCACGAATCAGCCCCACTCGCGGCGTCACACTGGGGTCGACCTGGTTAGTGGTACTACGGCCTTATTGGCGTGGTTTCCGGCGAGCTGGGCCAGCAAGATTGCGCCATGTTTCTTAGGGGAAGCTGGCGGTAACACCCAAGCCCCACAGGAGGTTTCCTTCTCCTGTCCCCATCGAGTATTTGAGGGGTTGCAGAGAGAAGCGGCTGATCAAGTCTTGCAGGCGGTTAAATTTATTGACAAGAACGCTCCAGGACTGAGCCTGGCCTTGGATGAGGAATTTCAAGCAGCTGACTGCTTTTCAGAGCTCGCCCGAGGATACACACAAGGGGTAGTTGACCCCTATATAATGATGGGCCTACAACCCACTGGACCCACCAGAGTCAACTTGGAAGTAATTGTACCATCCCCCAAAGGACTTACGCCTGAAATGTGGAAGCAGACAGCCACTTTGTGCCCGCTTGAGTGGCCGTGCAACTATAGCCTTCTGAGATTGTGGCACACGCCCAAAAGTTTCCACCAATATGCTGCACAACTCAAGCAACAAGTACAGCATCAACATATGTTCACACACTGGGAAGTCAACCGCGCTAAGTTAGCCAGCAGAGTGTTGTTCCAACGACCAGCTTATTATCTACCGGAAACGATTCTGCAACAGCACGTGCGAGAGCGCGTCTTCCCTGATCGGAAACTACGCAAAAGAGCACCTGATAATGACGTAGCTGCTTTCGAAACCAAATGCAACGAAGTACGTCGCTTGGCTGCAACGAACGAAGCAGAGAACCCTGTCTCCTTTGCCATTGGGAATAGCTGGAATGATACTCTCCGAGCTGACAAACACCACCACCTTGAATACACTACACGGAGTCAGACATAGCCTTCTTTCTTCCTCCTCCTCCACTTGCTCCTGGGTCGCACCCCTCACATCACCTCGTCGTCTCTCTGGCCTAATTTTTGTTTCTCTTTTGGCCCCCCTTATCAGTTGGGTGGGGCCCTTTTTGCCCCGGTCGGGACCTAATATTGGCTCCTCCGTGTCCGGTTAGTCCCTCACTTGTTTTGTTCACTTGGGTCTTCATTTTCACTGGCGTATCTGTCCATAGACGTGACAGGTGCACTGGTGCCCTATTCTCCCAAGTGTATATTTTGGGCTAAGTTTTCTCTGTACTTGTGTGTCTGTCCGTAGACGTGACAGGTGCACTCGTACTCCTCTAATTCGTTTTGCTGTTTCTTGTCTTGTTTTGCTGCACGCCCCTCCTCCTTTTATGTCTTTTGTTCGCTTCTTGCCTTACTTAGGTCAAGCGCACTTTGCTCTTCACTTGCTTTGTCTGTGCTGCCCTCTTTCTCTTTGGCTGTCCTGTGCTTCCTTGCATGTGTTGCCCTGTGGGGCTCGTGGGTTTGTGCTGTCTTTGTGCTCCTGCTGTTTCGCCTCGTCGCCTTTCTGGTTTTTTGTGCTCCTCGCTGTGCTTGTGCGGGCCCTGTTGTTTCCTTGGTTGTCTGCCCTCTTTTGTTGTGGTTCCTGTCTCTGTCCTGTCTGCCTTCCCTCCCCCGCGAGTGGTCTTGTTTGTGCTCTGGTCCAGCCTGCACCCTGGTGTGCTGGTACCTCCCTCTGAGTATCTGGTTGCAGCTGTGACGGCTCAGTTGCCCTGCTTTCATGCTGGGAGTGTAGTTAAGCTTTGCTATCCTTCCGTCATTCGTTTCATGGCAACAAAGGCTACGGGCCCTGTGTGGGGTTTTCACCCTCTACACCATGTCACTGGTGACGTCGGGGAGCTTAGTTCGACCATACATCGTGATGATGATCCAGGTCCATATTAGACTCCGCTAAGCTGCACTATTGCTATTCTAATGTGATTGGTGCAGCCTTCTCCGCCCCTGTCTTCCTCTGCCTCCCCGGCTCCCCCCTCCTGCCTGGTTGCCGCTTGGTCTTGTTGTCCGGTTGTGCTCTTGCTGCAAACTGTCAACGCGTTGATAGTGCATTAAACCAAAAAGTGAAAGCAGAAAATTTCATGCCAAAATTTTCTAAGCCTCGCAAACAACTGTCCTGCCAAACCGCGCAGCGATTTTACTCAAGAGAATTTTACAACCTGCTTGAAACCAAATCCTCCTGACTTGTTGTTTGAAATAAGTAACAACCTGCCCGGCTCTTGAAACTAACCAGTTTCAAACCGTGTAAACATCGAGGCCAAATAAATTCAGGAATGCAATCTGTACAATGCTGCACTTGTCGGTGTTTTTGCACGTTCTTTCATGTTGGATTGGTGTTGACTTTTTGGTTTCAAGTTGTGTTTCCCACTCAAGATAGGGCGATGTCAGGTCGCTCCACGAATGGCACATGTTGCCAAGAGTAGAAGCGCACATTCACAAAGCTCCTCGGTTTGAGGGCCGTCGCACCACAACTCTTTGCAACTGCCAATCGGCTGTATCTGCTGAAAAACCAAAAAGCTTCGCATCGAAACTGTGCCAGGTCAGCCACGTGATTCCCGTCCAACCAACTTCTCAGGGTTCACCCCATTCACGTACCGCTTGTAGTCGCGGGAGTGTCTGTAGACTCAGGAGTGTCCTCAACATCAGGCAAGGCAGCGGCAGGCTGGGGATGAGCTGCCTCATATAAATCGAAAAGATCGACCGCGGTCTGGAAGATCAGGAGGGAGTCCTTCACGATGTTGAGGACATCCTGGTGCAAATGAGCATCAAAGGAATCTGTAAACCAATCACGGAAAATGACAAGGGAGGCCATCCCGAGTCTGACCAACTGATGTTGATCCCTCCATCCAGGGCGTAGCAACGCCGATAATTTCAGAGGCACTGGTGGTGTAGGGACATGTGTCCTTGTTTCCGTAGGTTGTTCGGGCCACCATTGCCGTTCGAACAAGAACATTGCGTTACTGCAAAGCGTCCATAAGTGGTAAATGGACCGCATGAAGTCTGAGCGCCCGCAGCACTCCAGCAAAATCGCGCAGGCTTTGAGGACCTCGTCCATAGTCTCGCACCTCGAAGCCCTGAGAGTCCAGTCACTGCGGTTAGCTTGGTCGATTGAGGAATTCATGTATTGCAACACGATGCTGATGCCCGCGGCGAGCAATGTCAACTCGGAGTGCATGAGGATGTTCAAGCACGAGGTAAGGAGGCAATTGTATGAAAAGGCCACTTGATGGCAAATATGGAAGGTTTCAGTTGCTTGAAATGTAAAAGGCAACTGTGCATACACGGATTGGAAAAACGGAAGTTTTCCAAGAGCCGGGCAAAGGGTGGGAGTAACACGGGGTGGGACAAAAACCATCTTGAGTGGGAAACACAACTTGAAACCAAAAAGTCAACACCAATCCAACATGAAAGAACGTGCAAAAACACCGACAAGTGCAGCATTGTACAGATTGCATTCCTGAATTTATTTGGCCTCGATGTTTACACGGTTTGAAACTGGTTAGTTTCAAGAGCCGGGCAGGTTGTTACTTATTTCAAACAACAAGTCAGGAGGATTTGGTTTCAAGCAGGTTGTAAAATTCTCTTGAGTAAAATCGCTGCGCGGTTTGGCAGGACAGTTGTTTGCGAGGCTTAGAAAATTTTGGCATGAAATTTTCTGCTTTCACTTTTTGGTTTAATGCACTATCAACGCGTTGACAGTTTGCTTAAACCAAACGTTTCAGTCGCCACGGAAACGGAAGTGTGTTCAATACTTCCAAGAAACGGAGAACGCAAAAACACGCGTTCAACTAAAAACGAGTAAAAACAACATGCACAAAAAACCGACATGCGGAAAGTGACATGACACTGGCTTCACGGTATCACTCTTTTTCCAGCGGAGCAACAATGGGCGATGTCAGGTCGCTCCACGAATGGCACATGTTGCCAAGAGTAGAAGCACACATTCACAAAGCTCCTCGGTTTGAGGGCCGTCGCACCACAACTCTTTGCAACTGCCAATCGGCTGTATCTGCTGAAAAACCAAAAAGCTTCGCATCGAAACTGTGCCAGGTCAGCCACGTGATTCCCCACTTTAACCGGTTTGGTTTGTTTTTTGAAAGACATTTGTTAACAATTAAATGCACAAATTCTGCAGGCATGAATTTGGTGGTGATTCCATCTTCATTGCCTCGCGATGGAGTATCAGCGATGTTGCTACTGGAGGGAACCCTGGTGTACCACGCGAGTATACCACCCACGTCTTCAGCTTCAAGCAATTGCGCAACTAATGATTTGCCAGGTTGGGTTCTTGCAGTGCCACTGATGCTAACATCACGGGTTGAGTTATTATCTATGTAGGCAACACAAGGGCGGTGGCGCAGGAACTTACGCCAGACAATGAGCGCTACAATCAACGCCAGCGACTCGGCTTCAAAGATGACGGTGCTCTTTTCAGGATATCCCAGCAATAAGAGGTCAAAGTGTAGGAGCATCAAGGAAAATGCAGAGAGCTGTCGGCCACAACTGTCAACCAAAACACCGCCGAGGCCACAAGGCCAATTTTTATCCTCCGGGCTGAAGGAAGCATCTGCGAATACATAGAAAGGAACATCCCACAGGGGGGGTGATTTCTCTGGGCCTTGCGCTCTTCAGGCAATCGCGGAAGGCCACCAGGCAATCAACTGTATGTTCACTTAATGCAATGCTCGACCCTTGGTAAGCATGTGCGGTAACCGCATTGAGGCATAATTTGGAGGCTCTTCCCCAAACCTGTGCTTTTGCAAATTGCATCCTGCCACTCAGGACCAGCGCTTCCTGGGTACTCATAGACCCAGCACTTAGTATTTCCTCAATCGCGGCCACCAGTTCAGCAACTCGTTTGCTAGTGTTGGCAAAGGAGACAATTCCACTTGCCCACTTGGCGCAGTCAATCCCAACCCCAAGCGCCTTGAAAGTCTGAGCAGAGGGCTGATCCTTATCTCCTAATGACACTGCCCAACCCAAAAGTTTGAGAACTGCTGGGCCGCTATGGTCACGAGCTCTGTCTCTTGCAACCTGGCGAGCGTGACGAAGTCATCTAAGAAATTGCTCCAAATCAATCGAAGTGCTTTACATCCTAGCCACCATAGGGAGTGTGCCACCCTCAGAAAGCTGTAAACTGAGTTGCTAGCTCCAAACGGCAACGCCTTCATGGTAAACACAGCTGGTCTCCGGGTCTCTGGATCAAATACTGTAACATATGACACCCACATGGATTCTGGAGAGATACCGAGTTGCCTATATGCGGCTGATAGGTCTATGGTTTTTCCAACCACTGCTGGTCTGCAGAGGATTTGAGCAACTCCATACAAAGCGCCGCCGCAACGTCAATGGTGTGTAGTTTTGCAGCGCTTTCAACTCGAACTGTATCATTCACCCCAGAGGCCGCGAAATCATCGATGAGTCTAACCTTGATGGTGTCCCCGGATGTCTGGCGTATCCCAAATCGTCGGCTGACGATGGCATTATCGGGAAGGTCTTTAACAGGGATTGGTCCTTCCAGCCACCCACAATCCAGTTCTTCCAGGGTCTTCTGAAAAACAGTTTCATCAACTTCAACATCGCCAGAGGAGCGGACTGTTGCAAGGAGCGCTGTACGAGAAGTCTTAGCTGATGCTTCAAGTTCTTTCAGGGTGAGCTTCGCCGGCTTGAAGCAGGGGCCAAACGAGGGGACAACTGGGGCTGCACCAGCTAAACAAGTGCCATGGCAAACTTCTTCAAAAACCTCAAGGTCCGGGTAACCGTAAAACTGGAGCATTTCTTTCCAAAGCAACAAGCGCTTCGGTTTCAGGATGTCCCTGAGTGATTCATGAAGGCTCTCATGCAGCTCGGTTTCTTTGTCTGCCAACGACTTCGCCCTTTCAAGCCAGAAGGCAAGGGTGTCATGCCTGTGTTTTGCAACCTCATAAATTGGCTTCGAGGTTACAAATTCATTCAAGCGCTTCTTGCAAGGCAGAAGGCAGCATGTTTTGTTTTCCAATGGGATGTCCAGCTCTTACTGCATCTGTCACAAACTCATCGCAAGGGCGGTATACGCCAAAGTAGAAGGTTGTGGGTTTGCATTGATCGGCACTGTTATCACCAGGACTCTTACCACCAGGACTATTAAGGACAGGCAACTTATCTGAATCAATATTATCCCCAGAGTTATTACCCCAGTTATCACCCCTTTTTAACCGGAAAGGAGGTCTGGCAAGCAAGCGGGAGCCGATGGGTGCTCCATTCCAGGCAGATTGCAATTGCTGGCCTGGCAACACAGGCGGGCATCGGCTCGAACAAATGGGGAGAACATATGCAAATTCAGAGAGCAAAGGAGGAATTTTGCTAGCTTTGGGCTGCTGTCCTACAATGGACCGGAGATATTAATATGTCATGGTTTCCGGCGTAGGAAACTCAAGAGCAGGGGGCTGCCAGCCCATTGAAATGAGTTCCTGTGTAATGAAAAATGCGATGGTATACGCCAACAACATTGGGTAGGCCGTCTCTTCTGCAGTCGAAAATTTCCTTTTAGAGTCAGCGCCGTAAACCATGCCCAAGGTTTGTGCTTGTGAGTTTTGGAAATTCCGGGACAGCACTGACTCAGCTGGAGCAGGGTGTTGGTGTTGTGAGCCAAGGCTGTCCATTTTGGCCTCTCCGTCCCGTAAGCGCGTACTTGGTGGGCCGTAAACTGAAGCAGCTTCTTCAACGGTCTGAAAAAGGAAGTGTTCCAGTAGAGGGATGACCTAGGGTTTTCAATGACAACAATCATGCCCCTCTGAATGCAAAAGAGCGCCACGGCAGTGACAAACTTGTACAGCAAGTTTGCTTGCGACACTCTTTGTCTATTGACATAGCCCATATGCCTGACACCATCCGGTTGCTGATCAGTGCGCAAGGGTTGCGGTCCAGCAATCTTCAAACCATTGTGCAGCTGAATTGGTATTCCTCTTGCGCGGCTGCATGTACCGCATGGGGCGCACAGAATACGCCCATACAGCTCGGTGAATTTATCCAAGACAAGCAAAGGTCTTGGCCCGTTTTTGTAGTCAGGTCTGCCACCAAAATTTTTCCTGCATGCTTTTGGCGTTTATGGTCAACACCAAAGGAGGAGCGCAAACCAAGGCTTTGCAGGCATGTTGTCACACGGGCCGAACCAGCACAAATTTCAAGGAAGAAGGGGTCTTCCGGCATTGGCTTTTGCTGCTTGGCAGGTGAGCCAGCTTTTGTTTCGGGTGGACCACTAATAGGTCGAAGGCTGGAATCATCATGAACAACATCATGGCGACTAGCCCCACCACTTGGTAAAGGTTGTCCCTGGTCTTTTGAAGAGCAAGGACTCTGCAAAACGTGCATAGCTGGAGCAGTTTGTTCTGCTTCTTCTGTACATTCAGCATATTTCCGCTTTCCGTGGCTGCTGGTCAGGCCAGCTAGTCACGATTTCTTGTGGTCCATCATGCAATAGGGGCCATAGCACAAACAGCAAACATGAAATCCCTTGCGGCAGCGTCCGTCTGTCACTTGTTCCTTGCAGCGCTTCAATGAATAGTCAAAGCAAATTGGGTCACCGTCTGGTGTAGACGCCGTGCCTCCGTCTTCTCTGATTTGCTGTGGGATCCTTGGCTCAAACTTGCTCTTGTTTTTCCCCTTTGCCTTTTGTTCCATCTGGTTTGAAGCGGAGACCGCCTTTTCTTTGGCCCTTTGCATCATGGGGAGGAGTGTGAAGCTGACTTCATAGGATTTCAACGCATCTTCCAAACCAGTGTTTAAAGGCATCACACCAGCAGCATCAGGTCGAGGTTTCAGGTTCTTCTCAATGATGAAGCACCAAGCCGCTTTGTCAGCTGAAAGAAGTTGTGGTACACCGACTCGATTGTACCGCACCGGTGGTTCCCTGTTGAGGTGGGAGAATAACATTTGGATGTAACGGTCATGCGCTGTGTATGACATGACACCAGCAAACTCAAGCGCAGGGCCACGACGCTCGAAGGCTTCAAGGGCTTGATAGGATGATTGCACTGGCGATTCATTTTCGGCATCTTTGTCTTTCAAGACCACCTTCGAAGCTTCCACCTCCAGCAACTTTGTTTGGCTCTTGTTTGCAAAGGAAAGCTCTGTCAACCTGCTAAAGCATGAAGTGAAGGACATTCTGATCAAACAGCTGCGTTGTCAAATCAAGCAACGAGTGGCTCGGTTCACTACGCCCTTCGATGAGCACACCAGACAATCAGGCTTTGAGATTTGTAAGGCGTGCGTCCCTCTCTGCTTGGGGAACCTTACGTGCAGCTGTCGGCTCAGGGTTGGTGATCTGCTCCTTCAGGATTGCTAACAACTGGGTCTGGCTTTCAAAAAGTAAACGCTTCAACGCTGCGACCCCACCTATGGTGGCACCTGGGTCCAGCTGTCGTACCCAAGCTTGAAAATCATCAATTGCAATGTGCTGCCAAGCTGCCCGTAAGCATATGCCAATGCTGAGATTGTGCAAACCCCTGAGTTCTTCAGTGCAAGTCTGAGTGCAGTTGGAAGCCTAACTTGTTCCATCCGTAGTTCAAACTGTGCTTCGGAATCTACTATGGATGCCATTGCAAACAAAGGAGGGATGGATCGACGGCAGGTAATTTCAGGACAGAAAATGGAAACTGAAAAGTAAAGCATCAAAACACCAATGTGGAACATGCATTGAAGAAAACCACATGAACAAACTTACCTAAAGAGTTGTTCTTTCACTGGAACATGCATGCACCAGGTTATCAAATCACCCGATCTTGAACCGCAAAGGTGCAGTGAGGCGGTTTGCCAACTCTGATCGCTCTTGGAGTTCACCCTCCACTGGCATGAACAAACTGTTAATATTCATGGTGACGGTTTGTCAACATGACACTCTTCTCTTTTTTCAAGACGCTATCGGCTCACAAGTTGGCAGCGGGTATCTTACTTACCGCCTGTTGCATGATCTGCACAGTGTGTTCCATGCAGTTGCCTCCGTACAGAGTGCATATGCGTCCGTCAAAACTTTGCCACAAACAAGGAACCTCATGGTGTTGTGCCGTGTCCCATCAAACCGATGGATGAGGTGCGACTTTGAGTGCACATACCAGCTTTCCTCTTTTGGAATCCTGGCACGGAACCTTTTCACTCTTGCAGGTGGCTCCGCAACATCTGAGTGATCCGATGACAAAGCATCGCTCCCACTTGAGGACGAGTCTGAGTCCTCCTCATTAGCAGGCACAACGTCTGGACCAGGGATGCCAGCACCACCTTCAAAGTTGTCAGCACCTTTGGAGCCGAGGTTGTCAGGGCCGCTTTCACCACGAGCACGAGAGTCAGGGTCGTTCGACTCAACTTGTGCATCAACATCAGCAACACTGGGCTCGTACTGTGAGCTGCAAATTGAAACAACTCCATCACAAACCGATGGCTCAAGTTTGACATCACTGGGTGGCATTGCATTGAAATCATGCGGCCTGAAAAAACCAGACCTTTGATCATCTGGAAAGAATGACCCGTTAGAAATGGCGTCCACAACACCTTGAAGTTCAGCAACTGGTGCACAAACAAGATCCCTGGAATAGATCGCAAAAGTTTCTGCCAGGCATGAGCTGTGTCTGCCAAGCATGGAGCGTGACTGGGGCGACAACCCATACCTTGCGCACCATGCAAGCAATGTTGCCTTGAGGCTGTGGCTGGACACCACCTCAACATCAGATCCTTTGACAGGTTCTTCAAGATTCAAAGTCTTTCGCAAAAATGCTGACACTTCAGATGAGCGCAGGCCACGCTTCATGAAGTCACCAAAACCATTTGAAGGAGCATGAAAAAGTGGTCCATCAACAGGGTTCTGAAAGACATGTCCAGCCTCTCGCATTGCATCCAAAGCCTCCTGGGGCCATATTGAACCGTCAACCCCCCTGGCAGGGATGACGATCGGCAGGAGCTTCGTTTTGAGGGCGGCCATCCTGCCAGACTTGTGATTGCATGTTGTAATCACTACAAAACCGCCAGCATCACTGAAGTCAAGCTCGATCTTATGAATTGCTTGCAAATCACTGTTCCTGCATCGTCCATACAAGCAAAACAGAACATACCCAATGAGTGCACGGTCAGTGGCATGTCTGTGTCTGTCACGCAACGCCAAGTGGAGGCATTTCACCTGGTGGACAGTGAGCACAAGTGCCTGTTTCAGGAGTCGTTTTCCTGAGAGCATAATCTCGGCCAGTCCTACAAGGCGCCTACTACAGGTGACACCTTCAAGACTCTCAAATCCCAAAATGAAAAATGCAAACCGAAATGCTGACATGCAAGAGTCTGCTTTCGAGGCAGCCGCATCGGTGCTTCTCAAATGCTGGAAATAACTCCAGACAACAGGCTCAACAAAAGGGTTGACTTCATCAATGCCAGCTTTCGCAACCCAACGCAAAAAGGAAAGTAAGGCATTTGCACGTTTCACCACAGTGTTAGGTGACCTAACTCCAACCACTGAATCCACAATGTCAAAGGCTCCAGCTTGCTGTTGTGCGTCAGTCCCAAGATTGATGATGTGTCTACCAGTCTTACTTGCAAGAAGGCAATGACGAAGAACGATCAACAATTTCCCAATTGCAGCTGGTTTAAGGGTTTCCTTTTGCTTGTCTGTGTCTCTGATGGACCTTGCGTGCTTCCTCTGCTTATTTACTCTCCCCTGCTCTCACTCAGGCACGAATGAATGGGGATTGTTTGAATGTACGAACTTTGGTAATCTGGTTGATTTGTGTTGGGTTTTTATTTGTACTGACTGGAGAGACACTGACACAGCACTCTTGTGACCCACTAAGGTGACTCAGGACAGCCGTATCGCCTGGTGCCCGTAAAGGCCGTCTATTTGTTCTGCCTTTCTTGCTGGCTTGACTTCTTCTTTTTAAGGGGCTGCTTGGTTAACTCGACTTTAATTCGTTTGTTTTCTGTGGCTTCCCCTGGTATATCCTCTGTCTGGGTACCCTATACTGGTAGCTGAATCCAACTGAGGGGGGCGGTAGTTAGCCGGCCGATGCCATGGACCAGACTGTGCTGCAGCGAGCTTCACCGGTGCATTCCGGTGTTCCTCCCTGTAGGACAGCCTGGGGCGCCCGCGAGCAGCACAAGACTGCCAACATGGTTCGTCAATGGACAGAAAGATGTGGTAATTCTGCAGCCTGTCTACTCTCTGGGTGAGTGGCAATACAGCCGTAGTTTCGCTACGATCCTCGCCGGTACGTACTGCAACGCACTGCGGGTCCTTCAGGGACGATGACATCCTGAAATGTCCTGAACAGTTCTGTAGTTGGTATCCCTTGCGAACCTGCTTTTCGAACGCTACACTGCCTACGACAGCACAGGTATGGCGGCACTAGCAAAGACAGTTTTACAGATACAAGCGTTTTCTGCATGTTGCTCAGCTTTGCGAATACTGCCAAGAAAGTCGCTGACTGAGACCAATACAATGGATGGCTGCATTTTCCCCTATGAAACTAGGGGCGTGCCCCCCTTATTTTGTTTGTTTGTCGGCGATGGCATGTTTGGAAGCCTCTCCCTGGCCTACAATGCTTCCACTTTGTCATCACTTGCCCCCCCTTTAAGGGGGGATCTGATTTCATTACACCATGGATTCGAGATCGCGGCTGACAGTCAAGAGGATGACTATTATGTCCGTGAAGGCCCATGACGAGTTGATCTGAGAGGACTCTGAGAGAGATTTCATCGTAGCCCTGCTTTCGTGTACAGCTTGGCTCATGCTAGGGTTAACTCCCGAGCTATGGTCTTCATGTCTGCCTGGACAGCTGTGATCCATAATTCATTTTGCATGTTTTTGATAGTGATGCAGTGGATATGCCACTGCGTCCAATGGTAAATCGATTCGGTGGGTGTTTTTGTTTGGGCTCTGGCCCCGTTTTTTGGGTTTTTGTTGTGTTTTCTGCTGTTGCTTCGCTGTTTCCGCTGGCGAAACGCAAGTCTGGCTGGGGGATTTGCGGGTCGTCGTTCTTTGTTTGGTTGTGGTTTTCGGTTTTGTTGCTTCAATCGATTTGCCGACTCCAAGGACCCTTTGTCCTTGTACAGTGTATTTTCTGCTTACTCTCATGTAAGGACCGAGCCATTAGCGCGACATCGGCCACACTCGAGGAAAAAAAAAAGTGACTCTCGAGGAAGAGCATTGGCATCAGGTGGGCGAGTGTTCAATGAAAGAGTTGGTGAGGTACCAGGATTGGGTGTCAGAGTGACGGTAGAAGTGACGGTAGAAGTGTCAGGATTTTTGGATGTTGTCGACATGGATGCAGGTGGGCCTTCATCTGTGGTAGCTTTGTCTGAGCGTGCCCGGATTGAGGCAGCCCGATAGGAATCTGCTTCGTCGGAGTCATCAGAATCATCATCAATCGGTAAGCGGCCCGGGTTTTCAGGTCGGCTGGATATTGGTACAGTAGAGGCCGGTTCGGGCTCAGTCTTGTGTTTCTTCTTTGGTTGTGGATCATCAACCATGCGAGTTCGTTGTTTGGACCGAACGGGCACCGGGATGGTTGTCCTGGCTGGTGCACGTGGGTAATCTGAAAGAGGTCTTGGTTCAGGGTGTGGATCAGCGACTGGTTCCGGACGAAGAGGCACAGTATGGGAGACAGACGTCCCACAAGGAGTAGTGACAGAGTGTGGAGGATTTGATGTTACAGAGTCCGAGCGGGGTCGAGTAGGCTGTCATGGGTCTGAGATTTTGCTCGGGATTTGTGATAAGACGTGATGGAAGTCCTCCATGTGACACCATGGTTGGTGGGTTTGAAGCCGACGGTAAGGGGACAAAAGTATGAAGGCCCCTTGGAGCTGGATGTTCACCATGTAAAAGGGTTGGTGGCATCCCGTCATCAAATTCAGTTGATGGTTCGAAAAAGGGCAAAAGCCCAGCCAAGTAGTTGAGATGCATAATGGCACGAGCCAAATGGTGATGAAAAGCGCGACCTTGAACATGATCCATGAGAACAAGGTGAGGAATTTGAAACAGGGGAAGGCGAAAGTTGAGCCAAAGAACTGCGGAAGAGAGCAAAAATGAGGGAAACAAAGAGAGGAAAAGGAAGGAAGAAGAAAAAGTCCAGCAACAAGAAGGTACCTGTAAAACCTTAGCTGCAAGAGCCGTGCAAGCACTCATTTTGCTGAGCAAATCTCGGTTCTGATGCTGAGTCGTAAGTTGAACTGAGATGGATTGAAGTTCCTCTTTGGGAAAGCCAGCCTTTGTGTAGAGGCCAATTAATTGATCAAGACCTTGTTGTACACGGGCTTCAGGGAAGGCTCCTTTGATAACAATGTGACATCTTGAACGAAAGCCGCTGAGAAGAACTTTGGGAGGGGAAGCCGAGTATGGTGACAGGACCTGAGAGATATTCGTAGGGCCCTGATAGATCAACTCCAGCGGTTTTGTTTCGAGCATGAAACCAAGAAATTCTTGATCCGGCTCTGTTTCCAGGATGATGGGTTTCCCATAGAAGCCATCGTCAAGGAGCACCTCGTAAGGAGCAAGAGCAGTGAGTCGTTTGTCCCCAAACACCAGACGATTGTCAACATAGCGGATGTGACGGATGAAGAGATGGTGGTTGGAAAGGATCTGGTGAAAGTTGATAGACCAGATTTGTTCACTGATTGATACCACCATCAGGCAAAGTGCTGGGGAAAGGGGACTTCCCATTGGGCTGCCACGACATTGCGGGATGCATGTTTGTCCGAGAGCAAAGGTTTGCATATCAAGAGCTGATTTGATCAGCTCCGGGACATCCTTGATGAGGATCTTTCTGGTGACGTTTAACCGACGGAAAGTGCGTCCTTTGATGATGTCCCCGGGATTGTTGGATTTTCCCGGATAGACAGAAAACACCTCGTTGTCGGAAACGTTCATGGTAGGACGAAGGAAGTCTAGTAGCATAAACCAGGATCCGACAAACCTGTCTTGATCGATGCTGGTGAAGAAGCCGGCTAGGTCCTGGTTGACCAGGATCAGATCTGCATCAACTGGTGCTGACTTCAAAACTGATAGGAGGGTGTAAACATCTCCTGTGGCGAAGTGATTTGGACATGCGACTGGGATGAGTTGGAAGATGAGACGGGCAAGGATGTTGAGCATCGGTCGGAAAGGTGATTCCACGAATGAAAGGATTGGTCGTCCGCTTCGAAAATCCTTCTTTCGTTTTGCCAAGATGTAACCTGCTGGTAGTTGACGACCCGCGCCCACCGCCCACGGATATGCTTTTCCGTGTTTTTGAGTCAGGGTCGTGACGAGTGAAGTGACGGTATCTGTTGGATCAATTTGTAGGGTTTCAAAAATCGAAGGATCTTGGAATGTGGTGGAGATGGCTTGATAGTACAAGCATGGGCAGTATATCCTTAGGGAGGATGCATGCTTGTCTTCACAGTGAAAGACAGCGCCTTCGAAGGTAGATTGAAATTGGTTGATGGACGATTTGGTGATATGATGGGTGATATGTTGGCTGTGTTCCTGCCAGAGGTGATGGCCAAGTTCTGAGATAGTGGATGCCGGCATCGAAGGAAGGCCATTGCGTTTTGTCCAAGTCTTGAGGCCGGAGTGGAGCTGGTTGAGGCAATCTTTCTTGGACGGGAAGACTTTGTTGACAACGAGCCTTCTGCGATCACTGCTAGAGCAGGTGGCAAGAAAGAGTGAAGGAGTGAGCCAGAAAGGACCCAATGGTCGTCGCTTGGGTTGAGGGCTGCGGACTTGTATTGCTTCCAATCTTTGCAGCAGCAGATGGGTGGATTTGACGTTGACCAATCACCTATGGCCTGTTTGTGATTGCACAGTTGATCAAGGACTGCCGCATGTTTGATGAACACGGTCTTGAAAGACGGTGTGTGGCATGGAACTTGATATTCCAGCATCTTGTGATGCCATGCCCGCAGGAATTGTTTTAACTGAAGAGGGAGCTTTGGAGAGAGTGACCATGGAGCACGTAATGCTGAAGCTCTTGGTGCAGGCTTTCCTTTCCACCATTTGATGGTACTGTCAATTGCATTCAGTGACAAGGTTCTGAAAGGTTCTTGAGTGTTGTTGGCAAGTCGACGAAGAGCATAGCACATGGTGAGGCCACCGTCGTTGGATCGAAGCATCTTGATTTGTTCAAACCGAGCCTTGGTGTTGGACCCCAAGGCGTGAATAATTGTCCACAGTTCCAGACGGTTTTGAAACCGAGTGGATGATAAGATCTGGCGTACAATCTGAGGGGCGAATTTGTGACGAGAGCGACGCCAGAGTGTTGCAAGTCCGAATTGGGCATTGGTGTTGAGAAGGGTTTTTTTGAGAATACCCCGTTTTGGATGGAAGAATTGGCAAATGAACGGGTGATTGAGTTTGGGTTGCCACTCCTGGATCAAAGCCATCTCGAGACTACGAAAGTCTGTTCTGTTTGTGTAGAGTGGGATGGGAGCCCAAATGTATAAGTTGTCCTGTTCTTGCCAATAGCGAAGAGCCAATTCAGCTTGAACTAGGCGTTCATGTGTGAGCTGAAGAAATTTTCTGGATCGACTGTACTCTCGGTCCAGCGTGCTGTGCATGGCAGAGCCCAAATAGAATTTGGGTTGCATGTTGACAATATGGGTGAAACGGATGTAGACACTCTGAGGTTGGAAAAATGGTCTGGAAAACTGGTTGTGTGAATGTAGGGTGTTACCCCACACATGGGTGAGATCCGTACATCCTTTCAAAATTGACTTCAGCTTGGGATTGGGTCGAAGACCATGGAGGATTGCCAGAAGCATCATGCGAGTTTGGATGATGCGGAAACCCTGGAAAAGATGGATGCTGTGAGTCATAGTGAAGGGAGTCAAAAGATATATGACCAGAGTCATCGCATGGAGAAGTTGTAAATGGGATTGTAGCACCTTGTGCTTAAGTTGCCGACGAAGCTGAGGTGCTAGTCAATTGGTGAGGCTGATGGCTGCTGTCATCGTTTTCAGCAGGTTCAGCGCATCATAGTTCTTTCCCAGGAGAGTCACTGGGATGCCCATCATCACGGCCACGCGTGTCACGGTCTCAATCGCTTCCGACGGTTGATTGTTCCACCACTTTTCCGTTTTTTCTATATTGTCAGTGAGAACTTTCCTCTTCGATTCTGACAATGGGAGGTCTCTGAGCCATTTGTTGAAATTGCGTCCTGCGAGGGTGGACGGCATGTTTTGTGAAAGCCAAGGATTGAGTGTGGTGGTTCCGACGAGCAAAGAAGATGGATCAAAACTGGCTGGAGCTGGAGGTGCTGGACTGGTCGAATTTCTCATGAATGCAGCCTGGATAGGCGTAGCCGGAGAAGCAGCGATGCATCTGAGTTGAAGATCTTACCATTGGCAGAAAAGGTTCAACGACTGGAGGCTCTGAAGCAGAAGTTCCCCGGTATCATGCTCAGCACTTCGATGGAGCCAAGTCACGAGCTCATTGACCGGGTGGTGCATCAGTATGAGGAGAACTGCATTAAACTTGTGGAGTTAAGCAAACGGTCAACGTGTTGATAGTGCCTTAAATCTTAAGCCGCAGAAAAGTTTATAAACCATAAACTTTTAGCCACGCTATCTAATTTAAACTAACCATGCGCCCTTGCGCAACAAACAGTTACTTTCTCTTGGTCTGCCATACCTGTTTCCAAAGTCCAACTTCAAGCTCTGTTAATCCAAACGTTGGTCAGGCGAACTTACAAGGAATGCACTGATCGTTTATTTGTGATCCAACAAACTCTTTTCAGTGTTTGACGGTTAGGCAACATCCCAGTCTTGGTTCGCTTGCACTTGTGAATTCCCTTCTCAAGTTGCCATTTTTGATGTCAAGGGTTAGAAAAAATTTCGACGGGCGTGGGTCTCTTGCGCCGGCCAGTGCAGTCCGTGGCTTGTGGACGTGCTACAGTCCAGTGTCTCATTGTCTTGGCCATATCCGCACTGTCGCATTCGCTTCTGAGCTTTACACCTGATAGTTCATTTCATTGCCTTTCATTTTGTTCCTGCTGGCTTTTGTTCGGTCAAACTGGGGATGCAGAGACTCGACGGTGATGTTGTTGCCTCTGGTCAAAGTGCTGTTGGCGATGTTGAGACTGGTCATGGTAATGTTGAAAATGGACATGCTGAAATGCTTGAGGATGATTCCTATGTTGAACCAGGCCTTGCAGATGAGACAAATGTTAGTGCCTTTCCTCTGTTTGGACCACCCGCTCTTTCAGGTGATGAGTTTCCTGCTGAACTTCATGTGGATGCAGCTGGCAATTCGCCTGGGCCTCCAGTTGACGATGCAACTGCCAATGTCTTCAGTTTTTTGCAACAGCAGGATCCAGGTAATTCAAGTTCTTCACAACCTGTTGTTTCCCGAGCTGTTCACGAAGCCACATTTGCCAGAAATTTACTCAGCAATGTTGATGTCACCGGTATCAAGCTGCCGTGGGAAGTCGGGATCTTTAGTGACATTTTCAGTGATGAACCCTTTTCTACCAGCCTGATACCCAAGATGCCCGTCAGCAAGTTTTGCAATTTTGATTTGGGTGTTGTGCCTCAAGAGGTTGTTGAAACTGTTGCCAGTCTCGCCATGCCCGACACTTCATGTCCAGTATTTTCTGCTTGTATTTCGAGTGGAGACGACTTGCATTACCAAGAGAAGCGTCAAAGGCTCAGGGACACTGCAATTGGTAAGATTTTCATTGTCCTGCAGCACAACTTGAATGTTAGCAGTACTGGCCAGCACATTTCGGAGCTGCTTCAGCGCGAGGGTTCCCATGAAAGTGCGCTTGAAATCATTGATTCAGTGGTTGGTGTGAAATCGCCTGCAACATTGGTCAAACGGGCTAACTCGATGTTAGCATTCCTCAGGTGGTGTGACTTAGTTGGTAGATGTGAGTCGAACTGCTTCCAAGAACATGTGCTGTGGGATTATTTTAGACATCTAAAAGAGTGTGGCGCTGCAGCTTCCAAAGCCGATTCAATGATGTCCGCAGTGAGATTTGCTGTTTTTGTTTTGGGTTTTGAGTGCTTGAAACCCGCTGCCAACAGTCGGAGACTCATAGGGGCAAGTGAGCTGATGCTGACTGGAAAGAGGCTGTTGCGCCAGGCTTTGGTCCTCACCTCAGCTCAGATCATCCGTTTGCACCACATTTTGGTTGACAATGACAGACATTTGATGGATCGTGTTTTGGTGGCCCACTTGCTATTTGCTTTGTATGGACGCTGCCGTAACAGTGATTTGCTTGCGGTGCACACCATTGAGTGCGACTTTGACTCAAAGGGTGGCTTTGTGATCCTTACAACGTGCAATCACAAGTCAGGTCGATTGGCCTCCCTAAAGACAAGGTTATTGCCCATCATTATTCCGGCGCGTGGAGTGGATGGGAGCATCTGGCCTGGCAAGGCGTTGGAAGTCCTTGAACTTGCTGGGTGCTCAATTCAGAACCCATTAGATGGGCCGCTGGTTCATGCTCCAGCTGGTGGTGTGGGAGTATTCATGAATAGAGGCTTGAGGTCAACGGAGGTGTCAAAAGCCTTGCGAAGTTTCCTGGGCATTGCCGAGCCTGCACCAGGTTTTGATGGTGAGATTGTTTCCAGCCACAGCCTCAAGGCGACGCTGTTGGCGTGGTCGGCAAGGTATGGGCTCTCACCTCAGACCCGTTCCTTACTTGGAAGGCACACATCATGTTTGAATGAAACCTTTTCTATTTACTCGCGTGACTTGGCTTGCGCTCCTGTTGCAGAGCTGCAAAAAGTGATCGATTGTGTGGCCGATGGAACTTTTTCACCTGATGCAGAGAGATCCAGGTTCTTCAGGGAACCCAGTGACATTCCACACGAGGGACCGCACCAGTGCGTCAGGCAAGAGGCCGCTGTTGATGATGGCTTCATCATCATCCCTGATTCACCTGAGGTTTTTGCTGATGATGCCATCGGAAATACACGCGAGAACACTGGGATTCAGGAACACAAGGATGACACTTGTGATGGTGAGACTTTGGTTTCAGATTCGGACTCATCCAGTTCGAGTAGTGCAGAGTCCTCAGATGATCCTGAGGCATCGACTGCTCAGCCACGTGTCAAGAGGTTCAGGGCACGCATTCCTGACAGGGAAGAATGGTTTGTCCATTCGAAGTCCCACCTGGTGCACCGCTTCGATGGCGACAACCGCAACGATGTGAAATTCTTGGTGTGTGGTAAGAGATTGACTGACAGTTATTCGAGATGTACGGAAGGGGCACGGCCTCGCGTGCGCACGCGCATGTCGGTCTCGCCTGCGCACGCGCATGCTGGTCTCGCACGCGCACGCGCACTAATGGCGCGCTTATTTTTTCTCGCGCAGGTCAACGAAAATGACGTCTCGGCTGCGGCTCGCCTGCGCACGCTGTGCGGCTCGCCTGCGCACGCTGTTGCTGGTCTAGGACCTTGCAGATGTAAGGCTCCCTTCTCCTCTAAAATAGAGGCAGTAGCTCAGTTTGACGGCTCCCTTCTCCTCTAAAATAGAGGCGCAACGACAAAGAGCCTCTGTTCTCCTCTAAAATAGAGGGATTAAGAGGCAGCAGCTCCTCCCTTCTCCTCTAAAATAGAGGCGCAACGACAAAAGAGGGATTAAGAGGCAGCAGCTCCTCCCTTCTCCTCTAAAATAGAGGCAGTAGCTCACTTTGATGGCTCCCTTCTCCTCTAAAATAGAGGCGCAACGGCAAAGAGCCTCTGTTCTCCTCTAAAATAGAGGGATTAAGAGGCAGCAGCTCCTCCCTTCTCCTCTAAAATAGAGGCGCAACGGCAAAGAGCCTCTGCTCTCCTCTAAAATAGAGGGATTAAGAGGCAGCAGCTCCTCCCTTCTCCTCTAAAATAGAGGGAGGAGCTCCGTGTCAAGGCTCCCTTCTCCTCTAAAATAGAGGCGCAACGGCAAAGAGCCTCTGTTCTCCTCTAAAATACAGGGATTAAGAGGCAGCAGCTCCTCCCTCCTCCTCTAAAATAGAGGCGCAACGCCAAAGAGCCTCTGTTCTCCTCTAAAATAGAGGGATTAAGAGGCAGCAACTCCTCCCTTCTCCTCTAAAATAGAGGCGCAACGGCAAAGAGCCTCTGTTCTCCTCTAAAATAGAGGGATTAAGAGGCAGCAGCTCCTCCCTTCTCCTCTAAAATAGAGGGAGGAGCTCCGTGTGAAGGCTCCCTTCTCCTCTAAAATAGAGGCGCAATGACAAAGAGCCTCTGTTCTCCTCTAAAATAGAGGGATTAAGAGGCAGCAGCTCCTCCCTTCTCCTCTAAAATAGAGGCAGTAGCTCACTTTGACGGCGCTAGCTCACTTCGACGGCTCCCTTCTCCTCTAAAATAGAGGCGCAACGGCAAAGAGCCTCTGTTCTCCTCTAAAATAGAGGGATTAAGAGGCAGCAGCTCCTCGGCATTAAGAGGCAGCAGCTCCTCCCTTCTCCTCTAAAATAGAGGGAGGAGCTCCGTGTCAAGGCTCCCTTCTCCTCTAAAATAGAGGCGCAATGACAAAGAGCCTCTGTTCTCCTCTAAAATAGAGGCATTCCGTCCTCCGCGACGGAGATTCCGTTCTGCTCTAAAATAGAGGCAGTAGCTCCCTTTTGTGTGGCAGGTGCAGTACACAGAGCCGCCTGGACAAGCTGCTGCTGCGGGTTGCCGCCGCTGGGGCCGCGGCTGCCTTTCGCGTGGCAGGCGCAGTGCACAGAGCCTCCTGGAGGGGCTGCATCGCGCGTGTCCGCCGCTGCTTTTGCGCGGCAGTTGCCACTCATCATTCACCCTTCATCACGCACCACGTAGCACATCTCATTCATCACTTGCATTCATCACGTCTCCCGTACCATTCTCACAGCTCAGTCACCACTTATCACATCTCAATCATCATTCACCACTCATCACTACATCACATCTCACTCCCACTTATCACTGTCTCATGACACCTTATCACATCCCAACTCATCATCACTCATCACAGCTCCACTCATCACAGCTCCACTCATCAGCACAACCCATCACAGCTTCACTTCTCACACCTCACTGATCACATCACAACGTGTCATCACAACTCATCACAACTTATCACATCCCAAGGTATCACAGCTCCACTTCGCACACCAGTTCTCACACCGCACCTATCACATCAGAACTCATCACAGCTCCACTTCTCACACCTCACATCACAACTCCATTTCTCACATCTCACTTCTCACACCTCCCCGAAGTGCATATGTGAACTTTAGATAGATAAAGGCTGGACATGTGGGGTTATTCGGTCCTTGTATTTGAAGCCTATAGCGCTACAGTGCTTAAACTTGGAAATTTTCAGGTATTCGGGGTTCCCCGGGCGCTACTTGTAGTGCCACCAAAGTAACGACAAGAATTCAGAATGGAGATGCAGATATTCTTTGCTTCACCGCGCAGGATATAGCTATGGTGATCAAGTAGGGGAACATCATGTGAAGTCCTAAAGCACCTTGGGGCCGAAAGGTTTAGACGTTTGTGACAGTACAGCAGGTCAAGATCACATGGCCAGCAAAGTTGCGAGAAGAAATGAGAACAGAGATGTATTGGGCTTTTGTGTCGCCGCTTCCTCGCTTGTCATCTGCAAACAAAAGCAGCAAAATCGATCTCGGGCGCATCATTTGGGCTGTCGCAGGCTCGGGTGAGTGACTGTGAGATCATTGGGTTCTGGGAGCTTCTCCTGCGAGTTATGTTAGATTGGAACTGCGTCAGCCGATGGGGGTAGGAATGTCACCCAATAGTATAGGTTACGAACCCGAGTCGATTACTGTTTGGAAGGTTTCATTCAGCATTGAAACTCCAAAGTGGAAAGAATTATTTCCAATGTAGCTAACAGTTGCAGAGCATTCTTAGTCTAAGTGATGAGATACGGCTGCATGCGCTGCAGGGTTTTTTCCATTTTGCGTGTGGCTGAAAGATTGGGCATGAGGAGACGTTGCAGCCAGTTGGATGCTGCATTGAATCTGAGATCTATTTGTAGGCAAATTCGCATAGAGTCAGCAATTTTCGATTGCAAAAGTGTATGCATGTGAATCTATATGAGAACATTGTGTTGTGTGGACTGCTCTTGTCGGAGTTATTGAAAGGGGTTTCTAAATCTGAAGCATGTTGCATGGCTTTTGGGATAGGCGGAATGAATGGGCGTGAGATATTGCAGCCAGCTACATGCCCAAGAGACCTGCGGCCCGGAGAGGCCCTGCGCCCCTGCGTCGGCCGGCTGCTGTGCGGAAGGCTCAACTGAAGCGGCCAGCGCGGTCCCAGGAGTCGCAGTACAAGCATGTGAATGAGTTGACGCATGATGGCCCAGCTTGGAGCCAGGACGATGCGGAGAAGCACATTCGTGAATGGGCCGGCAATGGACCCAAGTATGTGAAACTTGGGATGTCAAAGCGAAAGAGGAAGTGGGGGACTGTGGATTGGCGATTTTGGTGCCTTTCTTGCACCAGGTGCACCTGGTCAGGATGGGCCACGTACAAGCCCGCGAAGCGGAAGCTGTCGATTCGCTGCACCCCGTCCAGTCATCACACGGACCTCGAGAGGTCACTTGGCGAGGAAGGTGAGTATTGAGACTGCTGATTTCATCTCATTTGGTCTTGTATTTTTAGCACATGCAATTCAAAATTATTCCCCAAACGAGTGACTATATAGGGGAGGTTGCATCGCGGCTATGGAAGGAATCCGTCACGCATTGGTCGGCAGGTGGCTTTTTGAATGTTTCTTCACAGATTTGTTGCCGAGAGCGTCTGAGTTTTTTGCCCCGCTTGCGTCCCTTTGTCTCCCCTCTGTCTCCCTTACTCGCTACAATAACGTTGCGCACACACACACACAACTTCACACACTCACACAGTACAATAACTGCAAAAACTCACATCTACCGTAGTTTTGCGTGGCAGGCGTGGCACTGATGGCACTGGGTGGCGCCCTTGGTCTTTGTTTAGTCGCCCTTGACGCCGCGGCACTTTGCGTGGCAGGCGCGGCACAGACTCACATCTACCGTCGGTTTGCGTGGCAGGCGTGGCACAAACTCACATCTACCGTTGTTTTGTGTGGCACTCATGGCACTGATGGCACTGGGTGGCGCGCTTGGTCTTGGTTTGATTGCCCGTGACGCAGCGGCACGTTGCGTGGCAGGCGCGGCACAAACTCACATCTACTGTCGTCTTGCGTGGTAGGCGTGGCGCAAACTCACACCTACCGTCGTTTTGCGTTGCAGGTGTGGCACAAACTCACATCATCTACCATCGTTTTGCGTGGCAGGCGTAAGACTGATGGCACTGGGTCGCGCGCTTGGTCGTGGTTTAGTCGCCCGTGACGCCGCGGCACTTTGAGTGGCAGGCGCGGCACAAACTCACATCTACCGTCTCTTTGCGTGGCAGGCGCGGCACAAACTCAAACCTACCATCGTGTTGCGTGGCAGGCGTGGGACTGATGGCGGTGGCGCGCTTTGTCTTGGTTTAGTCGCCCGTGACGCCGCGGTACTTTGCGTGGCAGGCTCGGTACAAACTCACATGCACCGGCGTTTTGCGTGGTAGGCCTGGCACAAACTGACATCTACCATGGTTTTGCGTGGCAGGTGTGGCACAGACTCACATCTACCTTAGTTTTGCGTGGCAGGCGTGGCACTGATGGCACTGGGTGGCGCGCTTGGTTGTGGTTTAGTCGCCCGTGGCGCCGCGGTACTTTGCGTGGCAGGCGCGGCACAACTCACAGTTACCGTTGTTTTGCGTGGTAGGCGTGGCACAAAGGCATACCTGGACTTACGATCGTTTTGCGTGGCAAGCGTGGCACTGATGGCACTGGGTGGCGCGCTTGATCGTGGTTTAGTCGCCCGTGGCGCCGCGGCACTTTGCGTGGCAGGCGCGGCACAAACTCACATCTACTGTCGTTTTGCGTGGTAGGCGTGGCACAAACTCACATCTACCATCGTTTTGCGTGGCAGGTGTGGGACTAATGGCACAGGGTGGCGCGCTTGGTTTTGGTTTAGTCGCCCGTGACGCCGCGGCGCGTAGCGTGGCAGGCGCGGCGCGCGCGTGGGACTATTGTCGTCTTGCGCGGCAGGCGTGCCACGAACGCACATCTACCGTCGTGCGTGCATACATACATACATACATAATTACATACATTCATTCCTTCATTCATTCATACAAACATACATACATACATACGTACATGCATACTTTCTTTTCACATACTTTCACACACTGTCTTTCACCACCTCCTTTGTCTTTCCTTCCTTCCCTGTCCCCGCTAGAATTTTTGAAGCTCAGTATTGGAAGAAGTTGACTTGTGGGGTTATCCAATCCTGTAATTATCTTCTTGCTTTCGTTCTGCATCAGTACAAATGGTTGAAATGCTTCTTGTCAGTTGTCATCTTACCATCGCTATATGGAAGTTTCCTGACATAGGGGTATTTAAATATGTTTAAATGGGTTTTTGCCTTATAAAACATTAATTTTGGGGATGTCCCATTTATGGAAGCCACTATATCCCGCTGGCATTGTGTTTTCTTCTTCTTGAAGAACATACTTCTTACATACTCATTACATTGTGTTTCTCCTTACAGCCAAGTAACTTGCTCCTCGACGCTCTCTTGGGACATCCATCGTCTAGTTTGTGTTTTGCATCCCTTGGCATGTTGCAAGGACAGAGAGTCAGAAGCCGAATGGCCTGACTGCTACGACCAAGAAGTACATCAAGGAGTACTTGTTGGCGAAGAAATCCTTCAGAGTCGAGACACTGCTTCAGGACCCCGCACTAGAGGTCATAGAGCTGCGTGTAGCCGCGTCATATGGTGATCCTGGGAACCGGGGATGCTGCATTTTTCGCCTATCGGAAGTTTGCAGAGCTTTGTGTCATAGCTTGAATGATTGTGTGTCATGCGAAGTACTATCGGAGTGACATAGAGTCTGCTTCAGGGAAGCAGGTGACGTGTTGTTCAGTCTTGAGAATTGTCAGGACATCCAGCGCAAGAAACTTCAAAGCTTCACTCCAAGCGAGGAAATTTTGGTCCGATTTATCAAGAACCTCCGGTACAGGGATGAAAAGGCGGGCACAGGGATGTTTTCGGGCGTTAGACAATAGTTTACTTCGAGTCATCCCAGCCATGGCATTTCTAGACTAGTAGTTGGCTTGGCGTTTGACATTTCATCAAAAAGAATATCAATGGAGAGAAACGCAGAAGAATCTCACAGCCTTCATCTGACAGGGGGGGATCCAAGAAGTCTTGCAATTAGCCGCTGTCAGAGTGACTGCTGACCCGTCAGGTCCGGGAAGGGGCGAAGCCGCGCTCTCTCGGCGAATGGCACTTGGAAGATTGGGAACTGCTTGTGGATGGCTATCCTACTCTTGAAGAGTTTGGCAAGACGGACACTCACCCGCTGGTACTGGTGAAGGCACACTTAGATGAAGATTTGGTGCTGACCTTTGTTAGTCCAAGGCTGCTTCGTAGCTCGCCAGTTTTGGGCATACACTGAATTTGGAGAGGGGTCTAGAATGCTTACCTTCGTGGGGTTCCCGTTGAAGGTTCGAAACTTTTTGCCACTATGATGTTAGGACCCTGAGAGGCTCTGAAATTAGATCCCTGAAGGTTTGGCTATATGAGCCTCCTAGTGTTATCAAAGGAAGTTGGGAAGCAATACTTCCGAGTTACGAATGACTTTTACTTGGTGCAATCGACTATGATGAAGGGTGGTACATCATGTAACAATACATAATGTACCAATACATCACAAAAGAATAAGAAGCAATGAAATTGACCTTGAGGAAGGGTGGTAGATTATATAATAATACATAATGTACCAATACATCACAAAAGAATAAGAAGCAATGAAATTGACCTTGAGGAAGGGTGGTAGATTATATAATAATACATAATGTACCAATACATCGCAAAAGAATAAGAAGCTATGAAATTGACCTTGAGGAAGGGTGGTAGATCATATAGCAATACATAATATAACAATACATAATCTAATCAAAGGAAGTTGGGAAGCAATACTTCCGAGTTACGGAGTGGCAGCGCTGCGTCGCAATGCCTCCATGAGGACCCCCTTCGATCAGATTGACATTTGCATTGCAGGCATGACAGATCTTTGTGCACCAGAGTTCGATGACAGATTCGATGCTCGATTGCCAGTGCGAGAGGCTGCAAAGCACTTGGTCCGTGCAAGTTCAAATGCACGCACGGGCTTGGCTGGCGCACGGCGCATGCAAGTTCTATAGATGAGAAAGGTTTCATATATATCTTTAGGGCAACTACCGCCCCGCCGCGTGCGGGTACTACTGGTAGATTGACTCCTACAGATCAGAAAAAACAGGCCGTTGAGTTGGAGTGCAGAAAAAGGAACCAAGTTGGGATGAGCTATCTGCACAAAGGTGCAAGACATGTTTGGAACAAGCATCCTTGGTTTTCGTCGATCAAGATTTTCACCTTCAAAACCAGGTGATTTCAAAATCCATCGACCTCAATTTCCCCCCCCCAAAAAAAGGAAGATAAGGTAGCGTGGTATACTGGGAAACGTGCAAAACATGTTTGGAATTCACATCCATGGAGTTTGCATCGAACCTGAAGTCAAAGGGTTAAAAGCAGGTGTCGCATTTTTTTACAGATTTGCTGGGCCTAATGCAGCTGAGAAAAAAGGTCTGCAAAACAGGTTTGCGCAGTGTGCGCCGATCTTGGATATAAAACTTGGATCCAAATTGAACTAGAATGAACACCCAGAAGACAAGATAGATTTCAATGATATTTTATATGCTCGATCTTGAGGGGGTGAATTTGTGAAATCGCACGCGCTGTCTTGTCGCAGTCATGTTTTCTTTCAGATTGCATCACTTGGCTGTGAGGTAAGACTGGGAGACTGCTTTCCCCATAGAAAAATTACGTTTCCTTCGAGTGATCCCCACCATGACATTTATCGATTTGTTACTGGCAAATCTTCTGGCATTCTATCTGACATATCTTCTGGCATTCGATCTGGCATTGTATCTGGCATATCTTCTGGCATTCTATCTGCTCACTGACAAATCTGCTGTCACATAGATACCAGCCACTCCCTTTGCAAGCCAGCCATTGCTTGTTTGTCTGGGGTCTGTGACGTTGCTAGCCGGTTTGCCCCTGCACTCCCGAATGTCACCTGGCGCCACCGCTTGCACAAGCTGCTGCTTACCAATACAAACTGCTAACAGACACATGATGCATGGTTGCTCAAACACATCATCCGTTCCACGAGACAACTTGCTTTGGCTTGAGCGTGCTTGACCCAGGACCCAGCGAAGCAAGCGATCCACTCCAATTCTACACGTATGATCCTGTATTCTATCTGGCTTATCTTCTGGCATTCTTTGTCCCTATGTACTAGTCGATGCAGCTGGCAAGACTTCTAACATCCACCTCATGCATGCCTGCTGAACCACATGTCAGTTACAAGGGTTGTCATGCAACTGCTGTGATGCAACTGCTGTCATGCAAGTGCTGCAAGTCAAAACCTGCACAAGCTTTTGCTTACCAATACAAACTGCTAACATACACATGATGCATGGCTGCTCAAACACATCATCCGTTCCACGAGACAACTTGCTGTGGCTTGAGCTTGCTTGACCTAGGACCCAGCGAAGCAAGCGATCCACTCCAATTCTACACGTATGATCCTGTATTCTATCTGGTTTATCTTCTGGCATTCTTTGTCCCTATGTACTAGTCGATGCAGCTGGCAAGACTTCTAACATCCACCTCATGCATGCCTGCTGAACCACATGTCAGTTACAAGGGTTGTCATGCAACTGCTGTGATGCAACTGCTGTCATGCAAGTGCTGCAAGTCAAAACCTGCACAAGCTTTTGCTTACCAATACAAACTGCTAACATACACATGATGCATGGCTGCTCAAACACATCATCCGTTCCACGAGACAACTTGCTTTGGCTTGAGCTTGCTTGACCCAGGACCCAGCGAAGCAAGCGATCCACTCCAATTCTACACGTATGATCCTGTATTCTATCTGGCTTATCTTCTGGCATTCTTTGTCCCTATGTTCTAGTCCATTTGACTGGCAAATCTTTTTTCTGGCATTCTATCCTGCATATCTTCTGGCACACTTTCTACCCATCAATGTGGCATATCTTCTGGCATTCGATCTATCATTCTATCTGGCATATCTTCTGACATTTTATCTGGCACATCATCTGGCATTCTATCTGGCATATCTTCTAACATTCTATCTGGCATATCTTTTGGCATTCTATCTGACATTCTATCTGGCATATCTTCTGTCATTCAATCTGGCCGTTGAGGTCCAGTTGTGCGCACTGAGCTGGGAAGGTCCCAGATTGAGGTCCAGCGGTGCGCACTGAACTCGGAGGGCCCCAGGTTGAGGTCCAGCGGTGCGCACTGAGCTGGGAAGGTCCCAGGTTGAGGTCCAGTGGTGCACACTGAGCTGGGAAGTTGGCAAAGAGCTTGGCGACGAGTTGGCAAGGCGGAAGTTGGGGTGGAAGTTGATGCAGACATGGTCGAGGAGAAACGGGAGGAGGAGTTGGAGGAGAAGGAGGAGGCCGAGGAGGAGGGGGCGGATAGCCAGCTAGCCGAGGAGGAGGAGGCGAACAACTGTGATAAAATCTAACAACCTGCACCTTGCAGGTGGGGGAAAAGTCCTATATGGCAGATAGGGTAAAGTCAAAATGCCAAGCATGATTTGTTGCATCTCTGGATGAGGTATCTGGTGGTCACGGCTGTGCAACAAGCAGTACCTGAAAGTTAGCGGAGATGGTGTGTATCGTGTTGTCTTCGAAGGGCATATTTTGATATGCATTGGCTTGCTTGCCAAGACTTGGTCGGACGATATGAAGGATCGAGGTCAAGATGGCTGGACGACATCCTTCTTTGAGTGCGCATATGCAATTTCTGTTGGAGAATCCGAGACAGCTTACTGTCGTATCATGACAGCTCTGGCGCAGGCATTCGAGATATGTTTGGAGGTGCCTGATTTTTTGGATCGTGTTGGCCAATGGCACAGCGATCGGAATCTTGGGGCTGAGGCTATGCGTCGACAGCTACTTGCACACGCTGTTCGTGCGATGGACTGGGCCCATTTCGTGGGCTGTGTGCGACCGAAAGTGCACTATGCCCAGGCGAATTGTTTTTGCGCGTGTGCAACACGCAAAATTTGTTACGTGGAGATGAGGATTCGAGACATCTTTTTTTTAGCTGCGACATGTTCTTCTTGCTGTCATTGTTAGCTTCATCTGGTCGAGTTTGCCTGTTTCAAATTCATTAGCAGAATTATCTCAATTATAGAGTTGCGCACATTCACCTCATGCGATGCCGTATGCTGCACGCAGGGCCATGACGAGCGCAGTGTCGCATGGCGAACAGGCTGCTGGAAGACCGCCGAGAAGCATCTGCGGGATAAGGCCTGGTTCCCTCTCCTGCAGCGCGCAGTGTTTGCATCTCGGCATTTGCCAATCGCTGCCTTCTCAGCTCTGTGGGAGGAGATTTTCTTATTTTTTTTAACCCATGGCGAAGCAGAAGTGGTCGCAGCCATTCAGCGACACTACATGTCGCGCACTGACGGCATTTGGGATGCCGGGTGGAGGGGCTCCTTGGTCCAGCCAGGGAGTTACAGTGGCACGCAAGCGCAGGAGCGCTGGCACGGATCGCGCTTGAGGGCTACGTTTGAACAGACCAGACTGCCTGTCGATAGCGTTGTGGCTTCGCTCGAAGAGCTTGCAACTAGCCGATGCGAGCAAGCAGTGCTGAAGGTGGACGAGCCTCTCTACGACATTCCTGCAGGGCATTACTCCAAGCACTTGGAAGTGTTGGCCAAGCAGGCGCTCCAGCTGACAGATTTCTTGCATGAGGAAGATGGTGCTGATGGGACAAAGCTTATCATGATGAGACAAGATTACTCTAGCGAAGCCATCAGCCAGTACAAGACCAAGGCATCGAAGCAGATTTTTCGCTCGGTTCGAGCATTGTACTTGGACGGGGAGCTCCTGAAGTGCGACGATCTGGAGTCACTATGTCAGGAGGTTACCCGTTGGGTATTGGTGCTGATCGGCCCGAGAGCTATGCAGGAATGGAAGTGTTCCCCTGAGGCGGCTGAAGCCGCAGGAGAGTTGCCAGCAAGCCATGCTCATTGCGTATGTCTAGGATGCCATGCATTCGCAGTTGGTGGGTGCTGTCTTCATTCGTATGCTGGAATGGCCAAAGTGCAGTTGGTTGGACGCCCTGTGGCATGGCCGGAGCCGCACAAAAAAGGACAGGCTCGCAAGATGCGCAAGAGTCTCCTACCTGGCGCAAAACATGTTCGCCCAAAGGTTTCTAGCAAGCCTGTGCAGAAGGGGCATGCAGGGCATGAGGTTGACAAGGAGCACGCTGCTCTACGTCGTTGCTTGGAGAGGCACGGCTTGATCGCCCATTTGGGCGCCTTTGTGGAGAATGAGCTGTGGCTGACCGAGCTGCGGGAATGGAGTGTGGTTGACCTACACAAGCTGCTAGGCTTGCCAGCAGCTAAATTACGGCGGCTGCTGCACGACGTGCAGACTGACGGATCAGCAGAGGCAGGGGTGTTTGTCTGGATTTGTTCAATTTGAAATTAAAGCAGGCAACATGTTGCGAGGTGATAGGAGATAGCTGTTTAGTTGTCTGCAGAGAAAATGTTCCTGAGAAGCCAATGTGTGGAGATTTGCTCTGGGGTGAATGCAGCTGCGCATTCGTTAGTTTGTCGTCATGGCACATCTAGTTCGTCAAACCGCATGATTGAAAGTTCTTGCACCAGCCAGCTGCGTTTCTTGGCAGGAGGCGCCAAGAGATGTTGAGAAAGCGGAAACAGAGGCCCCTAGCAGTTCGATGCAGGAGAGGGTTGACGGACGGAATGGAGTAGAGCGTATGGCTCGAGAAAATCTTCCTGAGAGCACAATGTGCCAACGCAGTGTTTCTTGAAGATATATATATATATATAGATAGATATATATATATTTATTCGGATGTTCCCCCCCCCCTTGTAACAGCCAAAGAATGGATTTCCACATATCAGAGAAGCAAAATGAAGCACCAGGAAAATAGCCCAGAATGACATTAACTATTCGGAGCCTAGGTAAGAAATTTCATCATTCCATTTGGTGCTTTCTAGCCCTTTATGTCTTGGTCCCCTTTTCCTTGGCATTTGTTTTATCAGGTGGCTTGGAGTTGGTGTCCAGCTCATCATTCTTTTCATGGTTCTCTCTCCAAAAAAACCTACCACGATATCACATGTCATTCTCTAAGGAGCTGTCCTGTCTCCAATTCTCTCATTGGTCTCCCCCTAAAGTTACCAGACTGGGATCCCCTGTGTTGCTTTGACATCCCATTGCCTTGACATCCCATTGGCTGTGACATCCCTTTGCTTTGGCATCCCTTTGCTTTGACATCCCAGACATGTGGCATAGGTTGTGTTGCGTGATCATTTGAATTCAAAAGTGATTTGGGCCATGGGCCGCATGGATCTGTTCAGGCCAAAATGTTGCGGTCAGTCACACGGTATGGTCGGCCATGCAAAATCCTCAACACTAAATCCTAAACCCTAATCTCATGCCAGTAAATCGGACATAGTTTAATGTTGATTGATGCAACAATGCAAAGTACAAATCAAAAAAAAGCACAAGGAGAGGCCACAAACGGAGCACCAGCAGAGGCACCAGAAAGGACCAAACGGAGCACCAGGAAAGGTGCCGAAAAACACCTTAGGGAGACAGCCTGTCCACGGTAAAGTTGGCCAATTTCGGCTGTCCTTGTCGCCGTGTGCGCTTTGCACAAAAAACACAATCAGAGACCACAAACGGAGCACCAGAGAGACCAGAGGTTTTGCCAAAATGGAGCACCAGCAAGTCCAATCAGAGAGCACAAACGAAGCACCAGAAAGTACAATCAGAGACCACAAACGGAGCACCAGAGGGACCAGAGGTTTTGCCAAAACGGAGCACCAGCAAGTCCAATCAGAGAGCACAAACGAAGCACCAGAAAGTACAATCAGAGACCACAAACGGAGCACCAGAAAATCAGCAAAAAAAACTGTTTTTGTCTAGAGATTTCCATTTACAATTGATTTCAATTGGCCAGCTTACCCAGCTCTCCCAGAACTACTTTGCACTACAAAGCTTGCACAAAGCACTTCCCAGTACTACGTTGTACTACAAAGCTTGCACAAAGCACTTCCCAGTACTACTTTGTACTACAAAGCTTGCACAAAGCACTTCCCAGTACTACTTTGTACTACAAAGCTTGCAAAAAGTATTTCTCAGTACTACTGTGTACTACACAGTTGCACAAAGTACTTCCCAGTACTACTTTGTAGTGCAAAGCTTGCACAAAGCACGTTCCTTTACTACTTTGCTTTGACAACCCATGCCTATGTTGATGGCACCATGGAGCTTCCGCAGGCGTAGTGGAAAGACAGTGTTTTCTGCTTTGAGCATGGCTGTATGTTGGGACTTCTGATCAGAGATAAACTCAATTTGGCGCATTTTTGTGGTGCTCCGTTTGTGCTGTCCAGTTGTGGTCACTGTTACAAGGAAGGGGATATATATATATAAGTGTGTTTGTTTGCAGAGAAAATGTTCCTGAGAAGCTAATGTGTGGAGATTTGTTCTGGGGTGAATGCAGCTGAGATTCTCACTTCTTTTCTTGTCCTCGCTGCCTCTGCCCACCTCTGCTTTTCCATCTGTCCATATTGTCGGAAGTTTGACTTCTAATCTCCGGTCGCTGAGTCCGAGAAGCAGTCGTAGTGGTAGTCTTCTGACTCTTTCTCTTCTCTTCTCTTCTCTTCTCTTCTCTTCTCTTCTCTTCTACTCTCCTCTCTTCTCTTCCCTACTCTACTCTTCTCTTGGTTGCTCTTCTCTGACGCTTCCCACCCACCTCTTTTTTTTGAGCTGTCAGAAGTTTGACTTGTAAACGTCTTTGAAAGATTTTGGCAGGAGGCACGTGATTCTGTTGAGGAAGCACAGACAGAGATTGCCAGCAGTTCGATGCAGCAGTCGGTGTGGCAGAGAAGCAGCACAATGTCACCGCGTGACAGAGGTGTAGCTTTGGGTCGCATTTATGGCAACCGCCACACTTGAAAGTGCACGTCGGCGCTGCCTCCAGGAAAAAAGGAAGCATCACCAATGTGTGCCAATGAGATTTTTTTGGAAACGTAATGAAACGTAAATTGAGTCTTGCAGAGCTGTAGCGGGGTACACTGTGCACTCATTTCATCCATTTCATCTCATGTGGTGATGGCCATTTTTCATGGAATGATCTGCACGGAGTGGCCAGGTCAGTTCCAAAGCTGTTCTGACCTAGAGGACTGAGCCGGGGTCGTTGGAGATGGTTGATGGAGTTTGATGTCAACAGCGGATTAATAAACCATGGTGTATTGATTAAGGGGGTACCCCCCCAAATAGTTACAATCTGATATTCAACTGATCTTAAGTAAACAACCTACCAGCCTAGGGTTTGATTAATCCAGGCTTGACAGTTACCACATTACTCATGCAAGGGTAACTTTCACTTTCACTGAGCAATCCACAGACTTGCGTCGTGTTCTTGCTATCAAACCATCCGTTTTTTTTGTGCCTCTGGCAATTAAACGCGGGTATGCTGTAAACATGGCACGGGAATATCATGGAAAATGTCACATTCGTAGATTATGCTCTTGAAACTGGGGATTCTTTATACCTAAGTCTGATTACCAAAAGGGCATGATCAAAATTCCAGATAAACTTGGGCGTATTTTGCAGTTGAATCCCTTTGACCATCTTTGACCCAATGATTTTTGGTGCACGAATGTAGGAGAAGTCATTTGAATCCATTGACCCAATCCCATTTGAATCCAGTCCATTATAAATTGGACCTCAACCTGGAATGTTTTGACTTATGCCACGGTTTGTAGGACCTATGGCCACGAATTCGACGTCTTGTGGTGGAGGTGCTTGAAGCAGCCGGGTCCGACCGGCTTGGGGCTTGGGGAATGTTGGGGATTTCACATGGGGTGATTCTTTATACCCAAGTCTGATTACCAAAAGGGCATGATCAAAATACCAGATAAACTTGGGCGTATTTTACATTTGAATCCCTTTGACCATCTTTGACCCAATGATGTTTGGTGCACGAATGTGGGAGAAGTCATTTGAATCCACTGAACCATTCCCATTTGAATCCAGTCCATCATAAATTGGACCTCACCCTGGAATGTTTTGACTGATGCCACATTTGGTAGGACCTATGGCCACGAATTCGACGTCTTGTGGTGGATGTGCGTCAAGCAGCCGGGTCCGACCGGCTTGGGGCTTGGGGAATGGGGATTTCCTCAGGAAAATCTCCAAAGGAACATCGAATATAGCAACCCCCAAAGGATAAAAAGGGTTCAAATCCTTCTTACATCTGGTTGGTGGTTTGGGACATTTTTTATTTTTCCATATATTAGGAATAAGAATGCCAACTGAAAAACGCATATTTTTCAGAGGGGTTGATTCTTATACCCAAGTCTGATTTCCAAATGTGGGTGGTTTTTAGGTTCCACGGTTCGGTCCATATCCGCCCTTTGGCCTTTCCAGGCCATAGCCCAAGCACCGGTGGCTGCCGCAGCCCCTCCACCAGCGTTGGATCAGCCCAGGGATGGGGATGGATGGCATCACGAGATAATGGCATGACATGAGACATATTGTAATACGTTTTTTCTGATATTATATATTGTGATATTATATAGTGTGCTTTGTCCGAACCATATGTGCGAGCACTCCAATGAGAGATCAACGACGCCATTGTTACGGTGCCGCAGCCCCTCCACCAGCGTTGGATCAGCCCAGGGATGGGGATGGATGGCATGACATGAGACATATTGTAATATGTTTTTTCTGATATTATATATTGTGATAGTATATAGTGTACTTTTTCCGAACCATATGTGCGAGCACTCCAATGAGAGATCAACGACGCCATTGTTACATGACTCTGCTCCAGTCTTTTCCTTGGTCTGAAGAACGTTTGGAACATTTTTTGAATGCAGCTCTGTATGGCCATATGCCATGGTCACCGAGTGACGCTGATGAGGAACTTCCGGTGATGTCTCCGGTTTCTGCATTGACTAAAGACTTGCAGCGTGGACAAAGGCAGCTAGCAGAGGCTAGTGAATCGGAAGATCTCTCTGACCCCGATGTGCCGCTAAGTCCCGAAAAGATTGCTACACCTGTTCGTGTCAGTGATTCATGGACTTTTGGTGAGTTGTCTTCTTTGCGCCTCATGTCGTCAGAATTCGACCGATCACCACAGAAACTGGAGGTTGCGGACGGCATTGTGCCGTTCGCGTCAGCAGCCTCCTCATGCTCAGCCAAGTCTATGGCACGAGAGGCTGCGGACCGCACTGCGCAGTTCACAGCAGCATCCTCTTCATGCTCAGCCAAGTCTTCTGCAATGCCACCAAAGAAACGAAAGAACATGGAGGAGACCGCAACCACAGAGAACAATGTGGAAAAGAAGGATGCAGACGAGAGAAGGCGAGACCGTTTGCTCCTGCAGAGCAGTCCATTTGGTCGCTGCAATATCCACGGGTGCCAGATGCGTCCGCATTTGATTCGCACTGGCAAAGATAAGGGTTCTTTGTTTCTATATTGTTCCAGGTGGTTTCACTTCTCCAAGCCAACGCATTCACGTTGCTGGAATAGAAAGCCTTTTGATATGAAATCGTTTGGCAAATTGCCCAAGCCTTTGCAGCAGGAATTTGCTAGCTTGGACGCTGCTTTTGCTCGTAGCCTGCACTGACAGCACCAGGAAAAAAGGAAGCATCCCCAATGTGTGCCAATGAGATTTTTTGGAAACGTAATGAAACGTAAATTGAGTCTTGGAGAACTGTAGCGGGGTACACTGTACACTCATTTCATCCATTTCATCTCATGTGGTGATGGCCATTTTTCATGGAATGATCTGCACGGAGTGGCCAGGTCAGTTCCAAAGCTGTTCTGACCTAGAGGACTGAGCCGGGGTCGTTGGAGATGGTTGCTGGAGTTTGATGTCAACAGCGGATTGATAAACAATGGTGTATTGATTAAGGGGGTACCCCCCCAAATAGTTACAATCTGATATTCAACTGATCTTAAGTAAACAACCTACCAGCCTAGGGTTTGATTAATCCAGGCTTGACAGTTACCACATTACTCATGCAAGGGTAACTTTCACTTTCACTGAGCAATCCACAGACTTGCGTCGTGTTCTTGCTATCAAACCATCCGTTTTTTTTGTGCCTCTGGCAATTAAACGCGGGTATGCTGTAAACATGGCACGGGAATATCATGGAAAATGTCACATTCGTAGATTATGCTCTTGAAACTGGGGATTCTTTATACCTAAGTCTGATTACCAAAAGGGCATGCTCAAAATTCCAGATAAACTTGGGCGTATTTTACAGTTGAATCCCTTTGACCATCTTTGACCCAATGATTTTTGGTGCACGAATGTGGGAGAAGTCATTTGAATCCATTGAACCATTCCCATTTGAATCCAGTCCATTATAAATTGGACCTCAACCTGGAATGTTTTGACGTATGCCACATGTGGTAGGACCTATGGCCACGAATTCGACGTCTTGTGGTGGATGTGCGTCCAGCAGCCGGGTCCGACCGGCTTGGGGCTTGGGGAATGTTGGGGATTTCCTCAGGAAAATCTTCAAAGGAACATCTAATATAGCAACCCCCAAAGGATAAAAAGGGTTTAAATCCTTCTTACATGTGGTTGGTGGTTTGGAACATTTTTTATTTTTCCATATATTCGGAATAAGAATCCCAACTGACGAACTCATATTTTTCAGAGGGGTTGATTCTTTATACCTAAGTCTGATTACCAATATTTTACATTTGAATCCCTTATACCATCTTTGACCCAATGATGTTATGACTGTGATATTTATTTTTCTGAACGGGCACACTGAGCAGTTCCCCAATGATGTTTGGTGCACGAATGTGGGAGAAGTCATTTGAATCCACTGAACCATTCCCATTTGAATCCAGTCCATCATAAATTGGACCTCACCCTGGAATGTTTTGACTGATGCCACATTTGGTAGGACCTATGGCCACGAATTCGACGTCTTGTGGTGGATGTGCGTCAAGCAGCCGGGTCCGACCGGCTTGGGGCTTGGGGAATGTTGGAGATTTCCTTAGGAAAATCTCCAAAGGAACATCGAATATAGCAACCCCCAAAGGATAAAAAGGGTTTAAATCCTTCTTACATCTGGTTGGTGGTTTGGAACATTTTTTGTTTTTCCATATATTCGGAATAAGAATCCCAACCGACGAACTCATATTTTTCAAAGGGGTTGATTCTTTATACCTAAGTCTGATTACCAAAAGGGCGTGATCAAAATTCCAGATAAACTTGGGCGTATTTTACATTTGAATCCCTTTGACCATCTTTGACCCAATGATGTTTGGTGCACGAATGTTGGGGATTTCCTCAGGAAAATCTTCAAAGGAACATCTAATATGGCAACCCCCAAAGGATAAAAAGGGTTTAAATCCTTCTTACATGTGGTTGGTGGTTTGGAACATTTTTTATTTTTCCATATATTCGGAATAAGAATCCCAACTGACGAACTCATATTTTTCAGAGGGGTTGATTCTTTATACCTAAGTCTGATTACCAAAAGGGCGTGATCAAAATGCCAGATAAACTTGGGCGTATTTTACATTTGAATCCCTTTGACCATCTTTGACCCAATGATGTTTGGTGCACGAATGTAGGATAAGTCATTTGAATCCATTGAACCATTCCCATTTGAATCCAGTCCATTATAAATTGGACCTCACCCTGGAATGTTTTGACTTATGCCACATTTTGTAGGACCTATGGCCACGAATTCGACGTCTTGTGGTGGATGTGCGTCAAGCAGCCGGGTCCGACCGGCTTGGGGCTTGGGGAATGTTGGGGATTTCCTCAGGAAAATCTTCAAAGGAACATCTAATATAGCAACCCCCAAAGGATAAAAAGGGTTTAAATCCTTCTTACATGTGATCCCTAAATCACAAGGACATCACCAGGTCCATGTAATTTATGGCCAGGAACACAAGGTGGACCCCGGCCATGAACTCTCCTAATATCTACCATAAACCATAGTTAACCATTCGCCATAGTTTACCATCGTTTACCATACGTAGTTTACCATGGGTCTAAAGCAACTTAGCACCTCGCGGGTTTGTCTTGCTCGAAACATCTGCAGGTCTGAGGTTATTCGGCTTCGATGTGTTGGTGGACGATTCTCGGTCAACTGGGGACATCCAATTCTTTGGCAATTCCAATGGGGAAAAGGAATGAAAATGAATCAACATGAGGCTTTCATAAGTTTTCAACCATGAATTGTAGGAACAAAAATCAATTTTCAACCAGGGGACGTTTCAATCTATGGACCAATTGTGCCGTGTTTCCTGACAGGATGGTGCCCCCCAGTGATGTGAAGGTTGGTTTATAACCCCCTTGAATATTATAGTTATATAAGTTATATTTTCCATAAGTTATATACTATAGTTATATCTTCTAAGTCAAGTTAATACTATAGTTATATAAGTTATATCTTACATAAGTTATATACTATAGTTATATCTTCTAAGTTAAGTTAATGCTATATGCTAAGGTGATTGGGAGGCTTTATAGTACACGTTAACAATCTTCTATATACATAGCAGGATATGTTATGTGCAAAAACTAAAGAAGCTGTTGTTGGAGAAATGGAGAGACATTCAAAGAACTATATTGCGGAAACATGCTCTCTAGAAAACTTAGAAATGAAATTCAGAAGTGGGATATAAGAACGTGATTCCTTGCTGCATTCCTATTTTCCCATCCAGGATGTGACACATATGCTTTGCGTTTGACACTGCTTTTGGAAGGGAAAATAAACAATGTTGGCAAGATGGCAATGAACCTTGCTGTGGCTGTTCAGGGTCTCAAGAGGCCTTCAAAGGAAGTATAGATAATATATATATATTTATTTATTCTTTCATTCATTTATTTATTTATGTATTTATTTCTGTATTTATTTATTTATACAGCACATATCAAAACATAACGAAAGGAATGTTATATGTCTAAACTCCGGGATGAGGACGATTTATGCGCTGGATGGCCTTTGACTCATCATCACCACTATCATCATCATCATCATCGTGATAGCCTCATCATCATCATCATCATCATCATCATTATTTTCATCATGATCGACATGGTCATCAATATCATTGTCATCATCCACATTTGTCCTTCCCCTGTCCCCCCTTGTTCCCCTGTTCCACGGCTGTACGCCTGTTTCCCTGTTCCCCCCTTGTGCACCCCTGTTCCCCTGTTCCACCCCCCTTCCCCTGATTTATACACCGAAAGGTTCGAGTCGCATACATGCTACCCTGTGCGTAGGTGCGTCTGTTTCCTGTGCGTGTGAGTCTCGTATCCGGTGCGAAGATGAGTCCGGGAGCCAGTGCTCAGGTGAGTCACTTTCATGTATGCAGATGAGTCCTCTAGCATGAGATGAGGAACTTACAAGTGTAAAGTGAAATAACCACCGTGGCCACATCACCACATCACCATGATCACATCACAGCAGCAAAACAACACGGCACCACATCACTGCATCAGCTCAGATCTGCCCCAGAAGTCTCTTACATAGACCTTGCCAAGAGAGATCGAATAGAACACTAGTGCGGAGATCTAGCCAAGAGGTCTCTTACATAGCTCTTGCCAATAGAACTCTTGTGGAGCTTGCTCGCAGCTTTACAGGCATCTTGCCACAAGATCTCGTATAGCGACCTTGCGCAGATAGCTTGAAGAGAGACCTTCCTCAGATATCTTTTGCAGAGATCTTGCCGGGAGATGTTTTGTTTTGAGAGATTTTACAGATATCTTACCGAAAGACCTCTTGTGGAGATCTTGCACAGAGACCGTGTGATGAGAACAGAGATCTTTCTAAAGGATATCTTATAGAGAGTTTGAGCCGACAGCAGACTTAAAGGCCTCTGACAAAGAGAACTTGCAGAAACTAACCTGTGAAGTCTCGACTATGCTTCTTGCCAAGACTGTTTTAGCCCTCTTGAAGGAAATCACTCTCCTGCATTTGAAAATTCCGTCCCCCGGCTTGGCTGAGCCCTACTTCCATTTATAGATATAGATCTAGATATAGACTCGATATACACATATAAATGCAATACATACATATGTATATATACTACGAGTACAACTACATATCCATATATATATATACATACTGCAATATACATATACATATCCATATGTCTAACTTGTTGCTTTCTTTGTGTCGCTGTCCATTCGCAAGCTGGCCATGGGGGCGAAAAAACGTCCTGCCGCCATCAAACGCCCGGCTGCCAGAACCCGACAGGCCAGCTGAGTTAACGGATTTCAATGAGTTTCTGACGCATTGAAACAACACGATGGTGGATGTAGGTAGCCATTGCGCTAGCTAGCATTTTTGGGAACTTTGGAACCTAGCATCGCATTTCATGTCCAGATGTGCAATTCACCATTCCATGGAAGCCTGTAGCGATGCATGTCAGGGTGCTTGTCAGCATGGACTGACTAAGATTGACCAATTATATAGAGGTCTTTGTTTTCTTGGGCCTGAAGCTTCTCAGCCATAGACATATGTGATATGCGTTTTTTGCTCCTCACATCATTCTGTGACGTTCTCGTTTTCCTCCTCTGGCTTGACACCACTTACCGGTGTCCGCCAGTACTTGGTTTCAGAAGACCCGAGCTTGCTCACAGAGACTTGTGGCATCATCTTTCATGCAAAGATTAGAGTTTCTGTGACCTGAGGAAGTCTCACTGATGAAACTGCTTCCAATCGCGTTGACAACAATTTTGTTGCAGGTGCCTTCGGCCGACATCGAGGACCCGCAGAAAGATGAGGCAAGATACTTCGCGATAGGTTTTTCTGTTGTTTTCTGGGAAAACTCGAGCTTGGTAGCACAGACTTCAGCTCTCATCTTTCATGCACAGATTGGAAATTGCCTGCTGGGTATGATGTTCTTCTTGCCACAATGGCTTCCAGTGCGTTGCGACCATATCTTTCGTGACATGTTCCGACATGTGAAGTTCATTTGTGTTGTAGATACCTGCGCAAGCAATCGAGCACCCTCCGATGGATGAGGCAAGTTGCTTCTGAGACACTGGCTACATGCTTGCTAATGGGATAGTTTCTGTTTTCTTGTGCAGATTCAGCTTTCAGTATGGGACAGTTTGATGTAGTTTGTCTGGGTTTAGGAAGTCTTAGTGCAACAATGGCTTCAATGGCATTGCAGCCAATATTTCGTGAATTCCGCAACCATTTGAAGTTGCTTTGTATTGCAGGTACCTTCGGCGGCGATCGGGAAACCAGTCGAAAGTGACAAAGATGTGGCGAGTAGCGCCAAAAAAGAGGACAGCAGGGACCGATCGAGAAGTGAGACCAAACAGAAAAAAGTAGCATATTCAGAGTGTCGATAACAGACCTGGCCTTTTTGCAAGCTCTTGGAAAGAAGTTGGTGGTCGTAAGCTCGGGTCGGGGCAGGATCCAAGAGCAGCTGATGTGAGAAAATCGCGACTTGCACTTTGGCTGCATGATTTGTATGCAGATCTTCCCCAGAGACATGCCACGGTTTTTCTCCTATTTTATGATACCAATGCCATGTCCCTTGCAGAGTGACTAGTGCAAATGAGATGTGAGGTGAAAGCCTCATTCTTACTTGGGACAATCTTGGTGCCAGGTTGAGCAAATCAAGAAGTCAAGGACACGAAAAGGAAAGCAGGACAGAACACAATAGCTACCATCGAACCCGCCATAGTGATAGTTTACGTTTTTTCCGTGACAGAGTCTAAATTATACGTGACCACTGTTCCAAGCAATCCCTTCTGCGTGGTGCGATCGTGCTATATCTGGCACGGAAGTTTTTCGTATGTCTGCAACCAAATTGTGATGCGCCAGGAGCTGGCGGAACAACGTGCGGGAGGTGTTGCTGCGTCGGCCAGTGGTGCTGCGTCGGCCAGTGAGGCCCGTCTGTGACATGTTGAGCGCACTCTGCAGCAAATGGTCTCCGTCATCACAAGTGTGCATCACGGCTGCTTGCTTCGGCCCGCAGGAGACAAAGAAACTGAGCCGTCCGGTGAGCGGAGGCTTCAGTACTTCGGCTGATTTGGAAAGAGAGATGTTGTCACGTTGACACAGAGGAAGACAAGATCGACTGTTCAAGCACTTCCACCGCTTGTTCCCCACCTGCCAGGTGAGGGTTGTTTGATTTTATCAGAGTTTCGCTCCTCCTCCGCCTCCTCCGCCACCTCCTTCTTCGCCTCCTCCGCCGCCTCCTCCGCTAGTTTCTCCTCGACCATGTCTGCATCAACTTCCACCGCCACGTCCGCCTTGCCAACTCTGCGCCAAGCTCGTCGCCAATTTCCCAGCTCATGAGGACCTCAACCTGGGACCTTCCCAGCGCAGTTCGCACCGCTGGACCCCAACCTGGGACCTTCCGAGCTCAGTGCGCCCCGCTGGACCTCAACGGCCCGATAGAACGCCAGAAGATTTGCCACATAGAATGTCAGAAGATATGCCAGAAGATATGCCAGAACATAAGCCAGAACATATGCCAGAAGATATGCCAGGTAGAATACCAGAAGATATGCCGCATAGAATGCCAGAAGATATGCCAGATAAAATGCCAGGAGATATGTCAGATAGAATGCAAGAAATTTTGCCAGTAACAAAACGTATAAATGTCATGGTGGGGATAACTCGAAGTAAAGTAATGTAGCTTTTTTTCTCCCTCACTGTCCGAATACTTCGCCCAACGATGAAGGCGATCATGTCTCCAAATCGTCACCATCCAAGGCATTTACTTGGCAAAGGAGCGTGAGACGTTGAAAGATGAATTGGATAGAAATGAAGGAGGATCTTCGGTGCCACAGGTGGTGAAAATGGCATCTGCTCAATGGAAGCAGATGTCCGAGGAAGATAAAGCCCCATATGATGCCGCTAGTCTGCATTTTCAGACTGCCACGCACATTGGTGTGCAGCATGGTGTCCTTCCGGATTCATCTGAGCCACCGCCAAAGAAGGAACGGACATACTCAACACGCAAGGGACAGACATTTGCTTGTGGACATTTATGGAAATTGTTCCAAACACAGTGTACGCGATGGGACTTTTCCAAATAAGCGATGCCCCCTTCCAAGATCTTTCAAGGTTATATCGTTTTGGACGTTGCTTTCAGTGCATTGTATCGGTTTGGGCTCGCAAGGGCACAAGATTGTCAGAAAGTGTTCTTCTGCATATCCATGGAGAGGTCCGCAGCGAAAGGGAATAGAGGCAGAAGCAGATGGCAAGTCCCTGAAAACATGTTTGTTTCACTAGCTGCCTTCACATCCTTGCCTAGCATGTTTTCATTGCCTGTCCACTGGAACTTTCGACATTTCGATTGCCTCTCCGCTGAAGTTATCTCCCCGTTACTGTTGTTTCGTGAAGCTTCCGTGTGACAAATTCTTGTCGTTGCTGACGAGTCTTTCCATTGCCACCAATGTGAACTTGCACTGTTTCGCTTGCCTCACTGCTGACCCTAGCTTCACTGCTGTTGTTGCATGCAGCTGCTATCTGACAAAGTGGTACAGTACCAACAGACCAACTTCGGACAATTCTCAAGCGAACTTTAGGGACGCCCTTGAACTTTAGCGATATTCTTACGCGGTCGAAGCAATACCGACGCGATATCCCTTTTTCTCTCCCAGTTGGCGTCATCGGGAACCCAACGTTTTCGAGATTGCTCATCTAAGGATGAGTACCAAGTAAAGCTGCAAACATGGAAGGAAGCCAACGCCACTTGGCGGTCTCATTTGTACTTGCCATCTGCAGCGTTGCATATCAGATATGGTACATTTTGTCACTGAATTATATTCAGCCGGGCCAGTCTAAATTTGTGCCATATGCCTATCTGTCCTAACTTGCTTATGTTGAGTCAGGCGCAGCAAAAAAAGCGGAAGACAAAGAATCGTGGGGGCGCAAAAAAAAATAAAATTGTGAAAGATCATCAGAAGGTGCCTTTCTCGTTGCATGTCGTGTGGACAAGCAAAGAAGTTTTTATGGAAACAGAGTGGACCGCTGCAAACGAAACAGCGTCACAAACGTGTAGATAGAAGACTTCGTCGCACCGCATGACATGATAGGTGGTGCGATCCTTGCGTTTTTGGGGAACCAAAGCAGTGGCCTATCTGGCCCAGGCTGCGTGTCCATGTCAACGCACCTGTGCGGAATGAAGCACTTTCATTTGAATCCTTGAATTGAAGCAAATCGGTAATATCATTGTACCTGAAAGCTATCTCAACTCACCCGTGCGGAGTGATGCACTTTCTTTTGCCTCCTTCAGACAAAGCAGTCATATCACTGCGCCTGCAACAAAATCCGGAGGCATGCAGCAAGGAACTGAGAGAACGAGCACTTGCTGCTGAAGCAGAACCGGTTGAGAATGCTGAGTCCGCAGACGTGGAATAGGATCACAGAGATGACTCACATGGAGGACACGGTGCGCTTCCAGGGACATGGGGGCTAGTCAGCACTGACAAGCACTGGCTGAAGATCCCATTCGGTGCAATCGGAATTTGGGTCTTCACCATTGTACACGTCCACATAGCTGTCCTGCATGGCATGGATTTTGAACGGATGGGAAATCATGCGTACGGCAAGGCACACTAGATCGACAATTAAAGGGAGAGAGAGAGATAGATAGATAGATAGATAGATAGATAGATAGATAGATAGATAGATAGATAGATAGATAGATAGATAGATAGATAGATAGATAGATAGATGTCTAGGCTTTAGCCAGTCTGCATCATAAACGTACAGTGGCTGGATGTAGGGTGATCCCACAGTCCTTTGCTGTAATTGTCAGGCTGCCCGCGCCATGCACTCGGAGCTGTCCCGACTCTGGCTGCTGTTGCGACATCTCCGCAGGTTGGTGCTTCATCAGACCGTGACGATCCCGGGGATTTATCGGTATCATAGAAGAGTGGTAAAAAACCCTCGCTGATGATTTTCCAATGGTTATATGTATATAAGCTATATCCAATAGATTCCATAATATATTGGGAATTAAGTATAGTCATCCATGAACTGGGAATCCCGCTCTTCATCAACGAATGAATAATGCACAGAAGTTTCTCATGGAGCTAGATGATCCAGCGTATGCGAGTCGTAAGATCCAATGGTTAGTTTATGATAATTTTATTGGAAATCATTGATTCTACCTCATGGTATTCAGAAATAATAATCCCGATATTTTCCACACATTTAATTTGAGGCATCTTCCTTGGCCCCCCCCAAAATGAACGGACTAGACCATGGCTTCTAAGGGGTCAATTATGGTTTGTTTGATACTAAGAGTAATAAATTATGATGACAAAGCCAAGAGGTTGTCAGGATACCCCATTCCATCGGGTGGTTGAACTTCATTTTCCCATACGTTCCCGAGTAGAAGTGATGGCCCTGATTGCCATAAGTGGGCGATCAATCCCCTATTGTTAGACTTTTCGGTAATGATAGTGATCATCACCCATCTTTGTATCTGCATTCGGAACGCCAGGATCGCTACACTGGCGGGGAGACGAGTCGTTTCAATCTCTGAGTTTTCGCCATGCCTGGATTTTTTCGGGTCAACTTGTAAGCGAAAAAAACACCTGCTATCATGTGCATTCATTTGCTGTTCCATCATTTTCCAAAAAAATTACTCCAAGAATGTATATAAATGTCTATAATATTTCATATTTAAATCTACTATCCCATACATTCCCGTGGAATCCAGAAAGTGGGAGCGTGCCTCTTTCCAAAAGAAAGATGGCCAGCGCCCCGCGCTTTCCGGGAGAAAGCGACCTGGATCTGGCGCACTTCCCAGCGTATGGCATTGCCACTACGGATCATATCCCGGACGCACAGGTTCGACGGTCAACCGTCAACGCAATGATCACTCGATCGTCACCATGGTGGAATGATGAAGGTTTACCTGAAAATACCTGAACAACTTGGTGGTCTATCATCAGTTGTCATGTTTCCATATGTTTCCATATGTTCCCACCTTTTTTCAATATGTTACCCAAAAAAACACCTGCCATGTTTGGCGCCTATCCTTGAAGTTTCTGAAATGTGCTCAACAGGGTGGGCCCGTTTTGTCCCGACTGGAGTGGCTGACGGATATTGTTCCGCATGAGACTGCATGCATGTAATATGTAACATGTATATCAATATGTGTATAACGGTATATACATAGTATGTTATATGGTATATATAGGTATGGGTAAAAAAAATGTTGATGGCATGATTCGTTTCATGTGACAACTGACCGAGCCAGATGCTTGCATTGAATTGCGAATGGTTGATTCCACCATGTACTTCGAGGTGACGAAAGGGGAAGGCCCCTGATTTCATCTGGTTTTTTTTTGCATAGTTCATCAGCATTCATCAGGTTCTCCGCTGTTGCCGCGTCATGATTGTGAGGCATGTAAGGCAATTAAAAAGCATCATCTGGTTGGTGGTTTCAAACATGTGTCATTTTGTATCCTATTTATGGTCTTGTCAGATTCAGACTGCGGCACTTGCAGCCTTTTTTTATAATCTAGAGAAGACAGAGACACAGAAAACGGGCACATACGTTTTGTGACAGGCAGGTGCAACTTGGTTGTAAACAAAACGTGCCGAAAAGGCAACGTACTTTTTCTCATTGACGTCAGTGGACCCCCAAGATGAATGGTGTCATCATGTTTCATCCACAAAAAAAGGACCAATTGTGTGTTCACATTTGCTCATGTTGCATCATCTCTCCTACTTAGCATGTTTGTCTGCATAGCCCGAAAACTGTGTCATGTCTGAGGGTAGGAGAAACACTGTGCTTCGGTTAAGCAGAAGTGAAGTTTGAGCAGCCACGAAGTCCGAAACCAAAAGCGACCAAGGGTTCCAAGAGGTTGAAGGGTACAGCGTTAATTAAAGCATCAAGCAATAAGTGAATGTTTGATGCTTATGTTATTGTAATTTGTTAATCATATTAACGATTCTGATTGTAATGATCAAATATACCAGTAGTACCCCACAAGGCGGTGGCACAGAAGTCAAAGATAGGACACTATAGGACAGGTGAGTTGTTGGGATGCATGGATGGCAGAGCGAAGCCACCGATCAAAAGAAGATCTAGATAGGTGAACCTGAGCCAACAAACACCACGTTTGGGGAGCACCACCTTGTCGAGATGATCTCTGAGGGATGGTTCCACGGAGCCGATGAGGAGGGCTTAGCCTATTTTCAAACGAACGCTCAGGTGTTGATTTAATTTGTGTTCCCCCGAAAAAATGGGCCAACTCCAACTTGCTGAAGTTTTTGATCTGTGTCAAATTCATTATTTTAGGGTGTATTTCTTCGTTTTTTTGTTTAACCACATCAACTTGCAAAAACAAGATTGATGTTATGGTGCATTCCTTGGAAGTCATCATGGTTTTTCTTAAAATATACCTCAAATCATCCAAGGCATGGAGGACCATTTTAGTATAGAAAATCATGTTGACTTGGGGATGTCCCCATTTTAGAACCGGCCCTTACATGTCCAAGGAACACTACTTGAACTTGCTGGCCTATGTGACAGCCTAGCACTCTGAGCGTCTTGGAGATGACACACCCTGACCCAGCATGAAAATTGGTTGTCCCAACATTGTATGTACCATCTGGTAAACATACCCCAAAAAATATGGAAAGTTCCACAATATTTCGATGGGTAAATCCATTATTTCTATGGCCATTTCCATAGCAAATGGTTAGTTTACCAGAGGGATTCTACCATGCAGTATCAGTTATAGAATTATAAATGGCTTATCACGATTTATGACTTTGGTTACCGGAGTTGATCGGAGTTGTGATATGTTGTACTTCCATGTATAACTGTAATTCTTAAAGGCCATAAGTGTGAACCTGGAGTCTCTATGATACCCTTCATAGCTATATCACACTGAAAATTCAAGTGGTGTATAGTCTACGTTCTACAGCCATATACATCATATACGGCGCCATATGATGGGGAATCTCCCATGATCTCCCTTGTCATATGTCTTATAGAGGCCACATGTAAAGCGGCCTGGTGGCTTCAACGGGCAGCTGGTTTGCTCCAACAGCCCGTCCCGAAGAAATCACCCAAATGTCCTGTGTATATCATATATCCCTGTGGATGGCTTTATGGCAAGCAGTTCTAAGAATAACAAGATTAGAATTTCCCTATCAACCGTTCCGGAAAATGAAAGCCACTGGCATGTGATTCCCACTATTCCATGCTACAGCTCATATGGATTTGCCTGAAAATTCAGTAATTACCCCTAAATCCCCTTCTTGATTAATCATCATGTTCACCATGAAAAACAGTGGAAAACAAAGTTCATTCTTGGTATCCACTATTTTGGACAAACCAAACTATCATTGATGTTGGTTGTAGATCCCATTTTGTATTATATCCCACTATATCCATATTAACATATTAATATACTAACCAATAATGACCATTTGTTTCTTCGTACATCTACAAAAAAGGCATTCACCAATGGACCGCTGGACCCCAAGGACGTCAGTGACACTCCAGCCAGCCGTAGGTGGGGAAGGGGTGAAGCATCCACAGATCATCATAGTCGGAGTTAATCCCTGTTATTTTGGCGTTCAGGGATTGCATGTGATATCAGGCCCATAACCGAATGTGGGGTGCCGTTTGGTTCCAGAATGTTGGCACCGTTTTGAGACATTGGAAAAGCTGTCGAAAAATGTGGAAAATCCAAATTTTCACGCAAGGATCTCAAGTGTGGATGGACAATCCGAAATCAGCCATGGCAGCTATTGTTCCAGGCAGTGGCTGCTAAACCCTACCCTAGAACATTGATGATAACCCTCTGGTAAACTAACATAGCTGTGGAAAATCACAATTTTTAGTGGGTAAATCAACTATGTCTACGGGCCAGTTTCAATAGCTATGTAACAAATTACCAGAGAGTATACCATCATATATCCCATTAAATCACCATTAAATCAGCATTAAATCAGCATTACATCACCATCAAATCACCATTACATCACTGTGAAATCAACATAACATCCCGTTTTTCTTACTCGGATTACCATATAAATCCTGATGAGTTCCAGAGGTCCGGACCACGATCCACGTTTTTTTTTTTCAGGGCCAGGACCTGGAGCACTTCGACACCAAAGTTTCTGGGCAATGAGGCGCCGGATGTGGCGTTTCCATCCCTGGGTTTGATCAGCGACATGTATATATATATTTTTAATAATATCTATATAGTGAATATATATATATACTATATATATATACTATATATATATACATACATAGTCTTCAAAGAGGGTTGACATCAACGAGTACTTCATTTTGCGACAAAAAAAAAGAACCGACTTCGCTTGCAAATGGTTCTCATCTGTTGACCCAGCAAGGTCTTGTCCAGTGAAGATCTCAAGACGCAACGTACTGAGAGCGGTTTGACACAGTGCCGGAAAGACAAGAAGGGGGCGCTGATGCTTGGATTAAACCCGATGCATCTGCAGGGGAGGCTGCAGTGGAACTTTCCATGGCAACACCAATGCGGGACGTTCCCGTGTTTTTTTTTTAACGGTTAAGTGTGTGTTTGGATGGCTTTCCCTGGAAGTGTGGCTTCAGGTTCGCATGGTTGGTTTCTACGATTGTATGGTTTACCATAGGATTACCATAGGATTACCATCCATAGGTTTACCATAGGTTTACCATAGGATTACCATAGGATTACCATAGGATTACCATAGGAGTTCTGAGATTCCCAAGATCTTCAATTTTCATCCATCCACAGACCGAGGACGGGTGTCTTCATTCCCACCTGTGAGCCTTCGGCAGCGATTCATCAGCTGTTTGGTGGTTAACCAATGGTTAACCAACAGCAAACATGGTGGTTAAGCCATGGTTTTGGTACAGGATTTTCAGAGAACCCCCAAAAAAACGGAGATGTTTTTGGTCTTGTTTCGGTGGCTTGAAATCATGGTCAAAATTCTGAGGAGAACATGTGGGGCGTGCTGATCTTTCTGCGATTTTACTACATTGCACCTCGGCAGTGGGCCGTCAGTGGGCCTTGGGGCGAAGGCCTTGGACCCAACGATCCAACGTGCTTCCCACGTGACGTCGCCCAGGTGGGAGAGGCGGGCATTTGGCAAACGCTGTGTGCGGTTCTGCTGTCCTTCGCTGCTGCCTTTTGTGCCACTTGTGTCCCTTGGATGTGAACACAGGGAACCCGCAGGGCGTGTTAGATCAAAGGGACCGTAGCCAAAGCACCCAAGTAATTCACGTTGCTTTGCTTGTTTGTTGGTCTTGTCATGGTAGTTTTGTCGATTCAATTCACACTTTTCGATACTTTTATTCTTAATGAGGTGTGATTTTTCATCCTTGTGTTTTGCTGATTCAATCCATCTTACAGACCATCTTTTTGCTTCTTTTTTTATAGCCACTTTTGTTGATTAAGACAATGTTAACCATTATATTTTGCTTGCTCAAAATGATATTATAATATTAATATATTTCATGAAATTAGCATATTAGATCCCCATCATATTACATCATATTACTATATATTTTGTCATTATAATGGATATATGTATATATATAATATATGCCATATATTTTGCTTGACCTCCCGACTCCCAGGCCATGTCATCCATTGCGTCCTCGGGGGGCTTGGTCAGTTCTGGTGGGCCCTACTACATGATCTCAAGAGCACTAGGAGAGCGGCTGGGAGATAGCGGATCATCGCCGATCATCTTGGAGTTGACGAACATGTGGACTTGGATACTCCATTCATGAATACAATTGAAGTATCGCAAATCACGAGCCAGTTTATGTATACTATTATAATCTATCATAGATATATAATGATATATAACTATATCAAAATATTATACGGGGTAGCCATGGGTAGCCTGAATGAATCCCCGGGTGCAAACTGGTATCAATATGATCTTTTGATAGATTCTATGAGAAAACTAATCTTGGCCAGCTCTTCATGCCTGAGTGTTCAGGCACAAGGGGGAGGCAGGTGAAGCAATTTCATCAAACAGGGCCACATCGAAAGTCGATGAATTTCTTTGTGGATCTGAAGATTGAACGTGTATATAACATCCCAGATATGTCACGATGAATCAGTGAATGACCTCAATAATCTGGCTTCGCACCAGACATTTCCTGTAGCAAACGGATGCAACAACCAGTCATTCCAGTCACATTTTTGGCGTTGCGCAGGACCCGTGGTCGGTGCAACCATTGGGATAATGTATTGGTTGGCCATCACCATGTTGTCAGTCCCTTTGCTTCGTCAAAAACGGCGCGAAAACGGGGTTTCCCACCATCCCCATAGGCCTATCTTCATGGGATGATGTTTGTAAAATGACTTCCAAATGCTTGGTGAATGGGCTGGTTTATGGCATTGGGTTAAAAATAACCACATTGGTGGCATGAACATAGCTATTACAGTATATCATGTTATAACATATTGTGGCATTATACCATTTACCACATTATGTCGTGTACTATGAACTAGGTTGGTGTGCACCGGGCTTGCTCTTGACAAGTCTATGTGTACAGGGCCCTAGCTCCAAATCCAGTGGTTTTTTTGTCATGGTAAATCCAGTGGTTTATCAAAATCTATAGGTTTTTTTTTTTTGCGGAGTAGACTACATTTTTGGAGAAACCAATTTCACCAGAATTGATAGTGACTTTCCGCGAGTTGGCGGATGTATGCGGATGTCATATCTCCTGGGTGTCATGGAATCGGGGTCCCCCGGTGTGCTCGAACCCAAATCGATGGAATCTTTTTTCCCAGCCCCAAACTTGGCCGCGAGAGCAGGGTATGAGGGTTGAGTGACCCCCATCATATCATCCTGAGATTGTTTGATGGGACGGATATTGGATGATGGTTCCGAATATTGATGGAATGATGGATAGCATCCCTGTGATCATCCCAATTTCTGATGAGATGTCAGGCCAAATGATCTAGTTCTCCATATCCCACCCCACTGTTCCTGTCTACCCCATGTTCAAATTCCATAAGCGCGGGGTAAAACACATTAAAGTAGCATATATTGATTCCTTATATATCCCTATATATATATACATACAATATATTGATGTTGTATACACTTAAATTCTCAGAAGTACCTTCTTACCATCCCGTATTCTAGCCATAAATTTACCGAATTCTACCTATTCGACTACCATTTCCCAGACGACCTAAAAACGGGCTGGAATCCACAACTCGACACGCTTCGGCCTGAGGTCTTAGAATGCCTCGGAGCCGTTGAGGTGTTGGTTGGATTCTAACCAACCAACATGGGGGAAGTTAGATACAACCAAACCTGGTTGGTGGTTGTGATGGTTTAACATGGTTTATAGATGTTTATAGCTGGTTGGTGGTTTCAAATATTGTTTTTTTTTTTTCCATTTCATATATGGGATGTCATCCGAAACCCATTGACGAACTCCATGATTTTTCAAGATGGTTATTGCACCACCAACCAAACATATGGGGTATGGGCTTGTCTGAAATTTGGATATACCGCCAGTTGCCGTTTCAAGAGGGCCAAAGAGGATGAAGCAAAGATTTGTTGGGGCACCTTTGGGGCACCCTATTCCAGATGAACCCAAGTGATAAAGATGGTGGGTTTTTTTTCGCATATTTCAAGCCAAAAAGCATCAAAAAGCGAAAAAAAAACAATGGCTTTCCACGCTGAGACACCCTGACTTCCCGACTTCCCAAGTCAGCCATGTTGACTTTCCGGGACCTCTCCGTTCGCCACGAAGCATGTTGATCCCAACAGGCCCTGGCGATGGCGGCACCTTCCATGCGATTTCCAGGTGCGAATTGACGGATGTGAGGGTTCGGCATGGTGATCCATGCCTTTACAGCAATTATTTGGGGATGGATCCATACCTACTATCCTATTTTTGGGGGGAATGAACCTTCATTTACCACCTATTTTGATGTTAGGGGATTTTGATGTTCGCTGACCATGGGTGACCATGGCATCAATGTTCGCATCAGCCCCGCCGCCGCCATAGCCATTTCTTCGTTGTGAACTCCAACTTTTTTTGGATCAGACTTTGATCAAGGTCCCCGTTTTTTTTGGTTGCAGCGACCCAGTTTTTGTTTTTGTATCCAATGACAAATGTATATGTATCTATCTGTTTGTCTGTCTGTCTGTCTGTTTGTCTATCTCTATCTATACCCAGATATCTACACACACACACTTCACACATGTAAGCTGGTTGGTGGTTTGGAACATTTGGACTTTTTTTCCATTTCACAAAAATGGGAATGTCATCATCCCAACTGACTTTTTTTATATTTTTCAGAGGGGTGGCTCAACTTCTCAACCACCAACCAGTCACCGCCTGTGGCTCCAGGTTTTCGGCAGGCCCTAGGCTCTGCCAGCATGGCTTTGTTGGCGCTGGCCGTCTGGGGAGGTGCCGTCTGTTTTTTTGGGGAAATATCTATATATCTATGATTATCTATGTAAATATGATAATGTATATATGATAAATAATGATATATATATATATACACAATTTCTTTATTATATATAATATAAAGTTATATGAAATTTATGATAATCTATGATCATTTCTATGTCTGTATATGAGAAATGACATATGAGATATAAGACATGATATATGATATATGATATATGATATATGATATGTGTACGTGTGAATACATGGCGCATATCTAGTTGGTGTTGTCATTCATGTATTTTTTGGTACAATTCTAAGAATGCGATGATAGTTCCGAAGCTCTTGCTAAATGTGGAGAGGCATGAATATCGTGACGAAATTGGGTCTTCTTTTCGCACTGGTCGTGCCTTGGCTGAAGGTGATTTGGGCTCCCCATTCAGCAAATGATTCATCATCTCATATAGTGAATAGCCTAGTCATGATTTGCTTTCCTGTGTGGGAAACCACCATCTTAGAACTCAAAACAGGATACGTTGCTCATGTTCAGCCCATTTTTTGGCGGTTAAGTCAAGTTATGCTTGTCGGTGAACACTCTGTCTTTGTTATTCAAATTCTAATCCTGGTTGCTTAAAGTTAGCCATGTTGGGCAACTTCCTGTGAACACTGTGAATTTGTCCATGTTTTTCGATGCAAAATCTTCAATTTTACATATCTGCGGATGCAAGACAAGTGGATCACTACCAGGTCGATGCCAAAAAAATACCGACGCAACACGCCCCCAGGTGGTCTTCACACTTTTCAGCTTCTACTTGGGCCTCTTCATGACGGGACCAGGCGGGCACCCTGTGCACCTGTGGATCCTGAGCGCAAGGTACTCGAAGACATGGCGATTTCCAGGGAACAGCCAGAGCCACTATTTTCACCATTTTTTGGTGGTTCCATTCCTGATTTCAAACACTACCCTCTGGTAATTTAACATAGCTATTGAAAATGGCCATTTATAGTGGATTTTCCCATTAAACATGGTGATTTTCCATAGTTATGTAAACGTTTACCAGAGGGTAACAAATAAAAATCCATTCCTGGATCCATTCCATCCATATCTGGATTTCTGGGACGACCATCCAATGTCTCGCCTGACCTCGGAGCGAGCCAGTGGTCGGTGCAGAAGCGACTGCCATTGAAACCATTGAAGCGAGTGCCAAACTTTGAACTAGTACTTTATATATTGTAATAGTAATATATTGTAATATATTGTAATATATTGTAATATATTGTAATATATAATATCATACTATTAACATATGATATATATATATATGTATATAATAATCTGATATATGGAAAATGTCTTGGTAACGAAGATTCATGCCGCATGGCGCTTTTTGTTTTCATCATCCCATCGACGCCGCAGGGACGGTGTCTCCGGATGTCCCTGGCAGCGAATACGTCACTGGGCTCAGCTGGGACTGGTCGGGCCTGGTGGGGCCTGGTGAATGGATGGCCGCATCTAAATCGGGAACAAAAGATGAAGTCAGCAGTTCAAAATTACATATATATATATAGACTTATCTGGATGTAGATATACAGATATAAGTATGAATTACAGATCTGTAAGAATATATATATATATAATATATATATATACATAGCTATAAATATATTTTTATATTATGCATAAATAAAAGATACATAGGTAAATACATATGTGGTAGGCCCCTATGCATCTAGACATCAAAGCTTAGCCCTGTTTGGTCATTTCAACTCCCATCCTCGTTCCACGAAACGGAAAATCTCCAGATATCGAAAAGGCCAGACTTTTTCATCACGGCCCAATGATGTAAACCACAGCTTGAGGCTATGTTTTTTTTTCTACCCAACTGACATGAAAACTAGGTGACACACTGGTTGTTGATGAAATTTGGGCTTACCATGCCACATGTTCTTACTGGTGCTTAGCAGGGAATGAGGGAATGATCTATAATCACTACTCATAATCATCCCATTCCCCCATTCCCATCCATTCCCTACTAAGCACCAGTAAGTTCAACATCTCTTTTGGGTAGATAGGTAGTGACTTGAGTCGCCGCAGATGGCCAGGAGATCTGGAATTTTCTGGTTAAAACCTGGCTTGTTGTTGGGGAACCCTGAGTTTTTACTGGCCCCGGCAACCCCCAACAATTTGTTATTGGTTGAAACGCCATGAAAACAAAACGTCATCATAGATGTCCCTTAAATTCCCATTGCTTGGTTGATAAACCTAGAGGGGTTTCTTCAGGTTTACCCCTTTAACAACAGGTTTCTATGATGATAGATGGTATACCGTTGGACATTGATGGGTCCAGTTGGTTCATGGAGCTCTCAGGAGACCTTTCAAAGCAATTGGAGCCCTCACTACGACTCAAACGTTGGCTTTGGGACCGTCTTGAGTCTCTTCTATCCATGCTTTACAGGCACAAATTTTTCGGGGGAGTTTCACCTAGAATTTTCTGGGGATTTTTTTTTGGGTGAACCAAGAGGACTGGCAAAAATTGGGGATTTATACGATGTAAATGGGGATATGAATAGGTACACAACCAACAAAACTGGTCGACTCCAGCAAAGTTGTGGGAAATTTATGGGAATTTTATGGGATCATGATGGGATCAGAATGGGATATAGGGGGATAGAACAGGATTTGGTGGGACATGCATATATGATCATATATGTATTGTTTGGTGATCTGACTGGTTCATTTCCAGAGGTCGCTAGGATGGTTAATTTTCATAGGGGAAATCATCCCCAAATGGCTTTGTTTCAGGTTAGTGAATGAATATCAAGAATACCCTTTGGTAAACAAACATAGCTACTGAAAATTTCCATTGACAGTTGATTTACCCATTAAACATGTTGATTTTCCATAATTGTGTTAGTTTACCAGAGGTTATATAATATATCATACTACATCCAGATTTTTGGAGGACGGAAGCCACATGGCGCACCGTGGCCTTGCGCCCCTTTTCGAATTTCAGGCATCTTGAGTGGCGCGAACCGGGCTGATGTTCTCAAGGACGGGTGGACACCAGCAGCGGATTGCTGGCTTTCTGAGTCATTTCCGCTCAAGATTCATAGCTCCCAAGTGGCAAAATAGGTCAGCCTTGGCTTGGCTTAGAACCACCAATCCCAATTGGCAAAATAGGTCAACCTTGGCTTGGCTTAGAACCACCAAGCGACCAGCAGGACCCGCCGCGAAATATTCGTATTGGCACCTTCGGGGCTATTGTGTTGCTTGAGATTTTTCCGCTGATGGCTCTGGAAATGGGGATCCCCAACTTATCAATTCGTGGCACTTTGGAATTTGGGAATATGTGGGAGGGATATCATTTTTCGGTGGTTATGGTTCATCAGTAGAAGGGATCCTGTCCCAGTTCAAACAGTTCCGGAAGTGGGAACGGCACCAGGTGATGTGGCAAGATATCATGAAGTGGGTACCCTCTGGTAACATAGCTCTGGAAAATCATGGAATTAACATCACCATTTTAAATCTAGGTAAATCATCTGTTCAAATGTGCCGTTTTCATCCGTTTTCCATAGCTATGTGAATAATACCAGAGGCTATGGGTGAAGGTCTACAACATTTCGGATCAACTCACCAAACATGAAAAAGACCCGGAGAAACTCACATGGATTTGAGGCACATTGCGGCATGGCCGGGTTACCCATGGCTACCCCATTTTCGGGACCAGTGGCGGGGTTGTTTGGGGATGGTCATTCCATGGCGATGCCAATTGGCCAAGGTTTAGTTTCTTCCTCTATACTTCTTTCTTCCTGCTCTGGGGCAGCTTGGCGCTTTTTGAGGCCAGCCATTTCACTTTTTTGGCCCGGTCAGTTGTTGGGACGCCTTTTTTGAAGATTTTTTTACGTGGCCAAACTTGTTGGGGAAGCATAACCATGCACCAATGTTTTGCCTGTCAAAGACGGAGGGTTCCATCAACAATTCAATCTGCATGGCAGAAGCCTGGACCAAGCAGGATCAAGCTCTTAAGCTCGCAGGTGAACCAAATCAGTGGATATCAATCCCAACAATTGATGGCCTGGTTTGCCCTGAGAGATGCTGATCAGCTCATGAATTTGTAGCATTTTGTAGCTGGTTACTATGGACTGAACCGTTCCAACCCACATATCAATAGGACAAATATCGACTTATCATCAACCATGATCGACTAATTGAGGCCCACTTACAATCAGTGGGATAATCCTCCACGTGTTTCTTTTCACATTTTTCACAGTAAGCCTACCCCAAATCCCAAACGGTTGAAGCCGAGGAAGCGTTGCCACCGACACTTACCTCAAGGGTAACTTTTTGGATGATCCTCATGCCAGAAGGCTGTCCTCTGGCGGCGACATCTCGGAGGAGGCTGGCCGCAGCTTGGACTGGAAAAAATGGATTGGACACGTGCTCGGGGGGGAGGGTGTCAGGAAGCTTTTCAGAGGTTTTCTGTAAAGTTTTTTTCTTCTTCTGCTCCACCGCTGAAAGCTCTTGAGTCTGCACTGTTCTGAAAAGAATGCGAAAGCGTGTGGCTACCAAAGAGTTTGTCAGGAGATTTAGGGGGTCAGTCTCCCAAAATCTGATTTCGGACCTCGTTTGGACCTCGTTTGCACCTCGTTCGGACCACGTTAAAATTGCCGCCAGTCAAAACCCAGCCCGGAGAGATTTTGGAAAGGCTTTGCAATGGTCTGCTGCTTGGTCTGCTGCTTGGTCTGCTGCTGCTGCTGCTGTTGTTGTTGTTGCTTGTGTTGCTGCTTCTGGGCAAGGCGCGGTTTTTGGGCAGAGAAGCAAGAGATTTTGTCTGGCGCAAGCGGTGTGCCAGCCATGCGGCTGGCGCAAGTTCTAGTAAATGGCGTAGGTATCAATGTGCATGTTTGGATAAGCGTCCACATGGTGTTTAACATCCGTGGATACAACATATTTTTAAGATTGTGGGATTTGGAAAATTTGGCAATGGATCTCAAAATAACACTTCTATATAGTGCGTCCCATGGTGTTCTAGACCTGGTTGCATTGACTTGTTTGACTTCCTGAATGCGCGGCCTTCCATGCAGCTTTTATCTACGTTCCACATATGCACTGACTTTCACGTCCCAGTGTACGTAATGTTTTCCGAGACGAGATGTTTTTTAGCCATGTGGCTACCGGGATCCGAAGGGTCTGCTGGAGTTTGCTGGGAGCTCTGGAGCAATAGTTGTCACCAAGGGTAGGTGAGGCTATTTGTAGTTCCCATCATTAGGGGGACCATATCTGTTTGACAATGGAAGATTAAGCTGATTAATCCATGGGAAACATGATGAAGACTTTCCATGAGCGCCGAGGACGAGGCGTTGCGGCGTTGCGCCGTTCCCAACCGAGCGCCGCTGCGGGTGGCAGAAAACACGTTTGGTTGCTCAAAACGAGAGCCGTGGTCAACGGAGAATCAAGTGCCGGTTGATGGTTAAAAAAAAACGTGCTGAAAACTTCCGGTGCGTTGGAACTTCTCAGCAGTATCAAGATCAAGTGACCAACGGTCATAAAGAAGACATGAATATATATATATATAGATATATATATATATACGTATAGAACCTGGTGGGTGGTTTCCAACATTTTACAATATAGGGGATTATTAATTCCAACTCACTTTCACATTTTTCAAGATGGGTAAAACCACCAACCAGTATATATATATGTATATATAAAATCATCGACCAACTGTAGAAAGAATTCGGTGTTTGGGAGTGGCAATTGAGTGAACGTGGATTGCAAGGCCCTGCCGAGTGTGATGGACGGATGCCAATCTCAGTGTTCACTTTGTAGACGTTACTTTCTGATGGTTTGGGAACGTGTGAAATGTTGAATGTAATTGGGGGGGGATGTTTGATATACCATGCAAAGCATTATTTGTATACCCCATAGGGTCCATGTATGCTATATATGTATGTATATATGGTAACATTTACCAGCAATATACTCCAAATGTTAGCATATATATACCCCCATCTAGTGGAAAAAGACTCCAAAGACATCAACGTTGCTGCATGGTTTCAAGACCATTAATTGCATTCTGTATTTAGACAGTTGCATCGGAATCTGATACGATGTGGATCTGCAACCGCTCTAGAATTTTGAATCAATACCTGACATCTTTTCTTTGGCCTGGGCCTAGACCTGCAGCGGACATGTGCTCAAAATGAGTCGTGACGTCGCAGTCTGAAAATGACATGTGGTCTGGATCTCAAATCAACATCAGACTTCAATAAATTGTGACATCGCAATCTGAAAATGCCATGTGGTCTGGAGCTCTCTCATCGACACGATGGCATGAACACTTTTTTGTTCCATTCAGCATGATTAGTGATGTGGAAGCTTTGCGCAAAGCATTGCTAGCCAAAGTGCCCGTTGGTGCAGCTGTGCCGCTGGATGAGTTGCGGGCCGAGCTCCGAAAGGAGTTCTCTTCGGCAACGGTGGAGATAGGCATGCGGCAATTAGCAATGCAGGGGGTGGTGGCGGTACAAGCAGGAGCTGTATCACTGAGTAGCTCATCTGCCACCGTCGTGCAATCTGGGAGCCCACGATTGCTGCAAAGCTGCTTGGCATATCTCGTTCATTGTCTCCCTTCATTACGAGTTCCTGTGTTTTCGGATTAACGGAATGCGGTCCCTTTGTTCCTGCCTAGTAGCATGCGGGCCGACTAGCACCCATGCCCCATTGTCAACTCGCTGTCAAGTCGCAGTTGCTCAAGTCTGAAGACAGTCGCCCACTTTCCGGCTGCTTGCTAAGGCTATGCGGACCATGCTCTACGTGAATCCCCTAGCCCATTGCAAAATCGAGATAGCCCATGGACCAAGGGTTACAAACGCACCTCGTCGTTCAATTCATGGATCAATGAAATAACCCCTGTAATGGTTTCTGTGAACTTCCATTTTTTCGAAAAATTGAAGTTATGTTGACACCGCTAAGCAGAACTGACATCCCTTGCGCATCGCTGACATCTGTGCGAATGGCTCTTTCGCCACAGCGAAACGCTCATTTTGGATCATATGCACTTTGCATTTGACAAACAAACGAAACAAAACGGGTGAAAGCGGGGCGAACCCACCCATGCCAACCCAACATCTTGAATTGGTGTAAGGTTGGTACAATTTCGGCCAACCTTGGTGCACGCCGGACAGCACCAAGCAGGACAGTTACGCGCAACTCATGTAGCAATGACCGTTGTCACAGTCACCTTGCGCAGGACCAAAGAGAAGAACGGTGGTACGCCCCAGAGCCATTCGACTTCAGGAGAGTGAAGGTGGGATGGCGCCAGCATTGAAGTCATCATTCCCATGTGATCCCACAGCTAGATTCTGTTCAGGCCACTGACTCTGTCGCGAAGTCATTGACGTTTGGAGATGAGGTGGGCATATCACCCATGGCCATGGATATTTTGTATCAGATAGACTTACATTCTCACCTTTATTGATTATGGCCTTATGCCCAGTTTTTTTTGTATCTATAGAAGTTTAGACGTCAAATTTCAGACTTATGGCAAGATCCCGCAGGTCAGTCCAAAGACAGAAGAGACACAGAGAGAGAGAGGGAGGGAGAGAGAGAGAGAGAGAGAGTTACTGGAGCTGTCTGGATCGCCTTGCATTACTGAAGCCATATGTTGTTCACCTTTGGTAAAGCGAGCCGAAATGCTGCAGTTAGTTCAGATGGCTAGCGAGCAGAAGTTTGGAGCACGAGCAGCATTGTGTCTAGTTGATGTCCATATCTTGGCCAGCCGCCAGGTCCCTGCACAGCCCGTGAGTTCCATGGCCTACCGAGCACCCATGACCTCCTACCAGGCAGCATCTGGTTGGTTTTCATGTTTGTGTAACAAGACAATTTTTGGGCATTGCTTTTGCGGAAGAAAAAATGTGGAGCAATCCTAGGCTTGCTCAGGCCAGGTCGGTCATGGCGAAGAACCTGTGTTGGCGACTATCACTATGGACCAACACAATCAACACACTGCAATATCGATATTGATATTTAACGTCCTCTAAATTAAACACATTTTTCCAGTTTGTTTGGGGGTCTGGCACTTTGAGGCTGCCCAGCCTATGCGTGGTGAGAGAGGGAGGGAGGGAGAGAGAGAGAGAGAGTTACTGGAGCTGTCTGGATCGCTTTGCATTACTGAAGCCATATGTTGTTCAACTTTGGTAAAGCGAGTCGAAATGCTGCAGTTAGTTCAGATGGCTAGCGAGCAGAAGTTTGGAGCACGAGCAGCATTGTGTCTAGTTGATGTCCATATCTTGGCCAGCCGCCAGGTCCCTGCACAGCCCGTGAGTTCCATGGCCTACCGAGCACCCATGACCTCCTACCAGGCAGCATCTGGTTGGTTTTCATGTTTGTGTAACAAGACAATTTTTGGGCATTGCTTTTGCGGAAGAAAAAAATGTGGAGCAATCCTAGGCTTGCTCAGGCCAGGTCGGTCATGGCGAAGAACCTGTGTTGGCGACTATCACTATGGACCAACACAATCAACACACTGCAATATCGATATTGATATTTCACGTCCTCTAAATTAAACACATTTTTCCAGTTTGTTTGGGGGTCTGGCACTTTGAGGCTGCCCAGCCTATGCGTGGTGAGAGAGGGAGGGAGAGAGAGAGAGAGAGGGGGTTACTGGAGCTGTCTGGATCGCTTTGCATTACTGAAGCCATATGTTGTTCAACTTTGGTAAAGCGAGTCGAAATGCTGCAGTTAGTTCAGATGGCTAGCGAGCAGAAGTTTGGAGCACGAGCAGCATTGTGTCTAGTTGATGTCCATATCTTGGCCAGCCGCCAGGTCCCTGCACAGCCCATGAGTTCCATGGCCTACCGAGCACCCGTGACCTCCTACCAGGCAGCATCTGGTTGGTTTTCATGTTTGTGTAACAAGACAATTTTTGGGCATTGCTTTTGCTGAAGAAAAAAATGTGGAGCAATCCTAGGCTTGCTCAGGCCAGGTCGGTCATGGCGAAGAACCTGTGTTGGCGACTATCACTATGGACCAACACAATCAACACACTGCAATATCGATATTGATATTTAACGTCCTCTAAATTAAACACATTTTTCCAGTTTGTTTGGGGGTCTGGCACTTTGAGGCTGCCCAGCCTATGCGTGGTGAGAGAGGGAGGGAGAGAGAGAGAGAGGGAGTTACTGGAGCTGTCTGGATCGCTTTGCATTACTGAAGCCATATGTTGTTCAACTTTGGTAAAGCGAGTCGAAATGCTGCAGTTAGTTCAGATGGCTAGCGAGCAGAAGTTTGGAGCACGAGCAGCATTGTGTCTAGTTGATGTCCATATCTTGGCCAGCCGCCAGGTCCCTGCACAGCCCATGAGTTCCATGGCCTACCGAGCACCCGTGACCTCCTACCAGGCAGCATCTGGTTGGTTTTCATGTTTGTGTAACAAGACAATTTTTGGGCATTGCTTTTGCTGAAGAAAAAAATGTGGAGCAATCCTAGGCTTGCTCAGGCCAGGTCGGTCATGGCGAAGAACCTGTGTTGGCGACTATCACTATGGACCAACACAATCAACACACTGCTATATCGATATTGATATTTCACGTCCTCTAAATTAAACACATTTTTCCAGTTTGTTTGGGGGTCTGGCACTTTGAGGCTGCCCAGCCTATGCGTGGTGAGTGGCTGCTGCAGCTGCCCCAACCGGCGGCGACGCAGACCACGGTTGCGACATCGATGGATCCGCAGGTAAGTTGGCTGTTGTCAATTTCCTGAGTTTGGGCGTTGTTGACGCAGGTTGTATCAGAAAGTTGGATACATATTGCATCAAAATGAATATGAACTATGCTGTGCATGTCATTGTTAGCTTCATCACTCTCAAATCTTCGGAGGTAATACGAACTTATGGTGTTGACGCATCCCTAAACACTGCCTTAAGCCAATTCAGAATCCTACGATTGTCGGTTGTAAATACATATAATTGACTTGGGCATGGTTTTTTCAGGTTTTTGATCGGGAGCGAACCATGGTGCTCCCAGGTTCCAGCGCTTTGATTTTCAGACTGCCTAGGCAATGCAGCCGCAGCCGCTCCCACAGCAGTTCCAAGTTGCCCCGGCTTGTGCAGCTTTAGTGACATCGATGTCTTTGAAGGTCACGAAGTGGTTGAACTTTTTGAGTTTAAACTCGAGTGTGCCAAAAGATTGCATGTTTATAGATCAAATTTGAGATATGAACTAGCATATCTGCGCAGCGCGCCGCAACACGCTCAAATCCATGGAGGCGATAAAACCGTTGGTTATGCTGAGCGCCATCTGTTTCACGTCGTTTCAGACCGTCTTATTTCATAGCATTTAATGCCATATTAGAATCCTCCAAATTTGGGGCGTGAAGACCAAATATGATATTGACATCGTGGTTTCCTGGGCAATCCATAGTGATCCCACAGTGTTACTCTTTCATTGTCAGGTTGCCCAGCCGGCTGAACCACAGCCGCTCCCACTGCAGCACTGTCATCCGGCTTCGACGCTGGCCTCAGCGACATCTCCGCAGGTAAGTGGAATGTTGGGCGGCGGTTGTTTGTTTCTGTGGTAGCGTAAACTGAAGTTTTTCCAGCGCTTGGCTCTGCCGCACGCTTCAGAAAGATTTGAAAAATGCAATGCTGTGGCTGTTGGAGACATCGCTGAACGTCTATTCGCAGATCGTAGTGTTTAAAGCTGAGTAAATCGTAGAGTACACTTGATATGAACTCACCTGTCCTCATAGGGTGGTCGCCAGGCTACCCATCCAATCCCACCTCTTCTGTTCCGACGGCAGCACCATCCGGCATCACCTGTTTCGACTCCACCGCAGCCGCTCCTACAGCAGCATTGCCAACTGGCTTCGACGTTGGCCTTTGGTGCAACATCTCCGCAGGTATGTGGGATGTGGGGAATTGTTTGAAGTTTTTCCAAGATAATACTAAAAGATGAGTGAATTGAATTGAAAATTGGATTTGATATTGGGCCTCAGCTTTTCATCTTCTTTTGGTCCCTTTTTACATATTTTAGAAATAGGTTGGGCACAGGTAGTTTCAACCACTGACGCTTACTGAGAACCATTTTTGGCCTGAAGGTTGCGCGCAGGTTTTCATTCGACCGTGTCTTCTTGCAAGGCTCGGCATTTTTGACGCCTAGACGGTGAACATTGAAATTTTGAGAGGTGTATCTTGGGAGGTTGGATGAGGATGGGTTTGCAAAATTGAGTCATTGGTCGTTGAGATTGTATCTTGGGACGTTGGTACAGGATGGATTGGCTCACATGCGTGGTGTAACATGGCAAGCTGTTCCGGCAAAGTTCAAAACAGGGATGTGTGAGATGAACAAGTTCGGATCTGAAGTGTGTAGTGTGTTTTGGGACGTTGGTTCAGGCTGGGTTAGCACACATGCGTGGTGTAACATGGCGAGCTGTTCCGGCAAAGTTCAAAAGATGGATGTGTGAGATGAAAATCTTGGGGTCTGAGGTTTTGTGGTGTGTCTTTGGAACGTTGGTTCAGGGTTGGCACACATGCGTGGTGTAACATGGAGAGCTGTTCCGGCAAAGTTCAAAAGAGGGACGTGTGAGATAAAAATCTTAGGGTCTGAGGTTTTGTGGTGTATCTTTGGGACATTGGTTCGGGGTTGGCACACATGCGTGGTGTAATATGGAGAGCTGCTCCGGCAAAGTTCAAAAGAGGGATGTGTGAGATGAAAATCTTTGGGTCTGAGATTTTGTGGTGTGTCTTCAGGATGGGTTGGCACACATGCGTGGTGTAACATGGAGAGCTGTTCCGGCAAAGTTCAATACAGGGATGTGTGAGATGAAAATCTTAGGGTCTGAGGTTTTGTGGCGTGTCTTTGCAACATTGGTTCAGGGTTGGCACACATGCGTGGTGTCATCTGTTCCGAGTTGTTCAGGCAAAGTTCGAAACAGGGATGTGTGAGATGAAAATTTTCGGATTGAAGTTTGTAGTGTGTCTTGAGACGTTTGTTCAGGATGGGTTGGCTCACATGCGTGGTGCAACATGGCAAGCTGTTCCGGCAAAGTTCAAAACAGGGATGTGTGAGATGAAAATCTTAGGGTCTGAGGTTTTGTGGTCTGTCTTTGCAACATTGGTTCAAGATGGGTTGGCACACATGTGTTGTGTCGAGTTGTTCAGGCAAAGTTCGAAACAGGGATGTGTGAGATGAAAATTTTCGGATTGAAGTTTGTAGTGTGTCCTGGGACGTTGGTTCAGGATGGGTTGGCTCACATGCGTGGTGTAACATGGAGAGCTGTTCCGGCAAAGTTCAAAACAGAAACTGGGTGGGATGAAAAGGGTGTGGTTGACCGTTCTCTGGGGAAGTTTTGATTTTACAGTTTAATGTTTTTTTTGAACATACGCTGAGCACTGCTGTTTTCATCCCTTGTGCCATTTTTATTTTCAATTTTCAACATACCCCAGGCACACTGAGTTTAATCTTTTGTACCTTGATTTTTCATTTTCAGACATAGGGGTGGGGCCGTCTTGTCATCGTTTCACTTTTTTTTTGCTCATACCTTGGCCCTCCAGGTTTTTAACCTAGGTGTTTGGGATGAAAACCTGGTGCTGCACCCTAAGTTGAACGTCTAACGGGGATAAGAAATGTTTTTCTTTATACCAATCGTTGAAAACACTTTCAGTGTCAGGCTGCGCATCCAGTGCGACTTGATCCGCCTCTACAGCGGCACCATCCGGCATCGCCTGGGCCGATGTCACCGCAGCCGCTCCAACAGCAGCATTTCCAACTGGCTTCGACGTTGGCCGTCGGCGCAACATCTCCGCAGGTATGTGGGATGTGGGGAATTGTTAGAAGTTTTTCCGAGATGGTACTAAAAGATGAGTAAATTGAAACTTGGATTTGATATGGAGTAGCCGGTCTGCATCATAAACGTACAGTGGGTGGATGTAGGGTGATCCCACAGTCTTTTGCTTTAATTATCAGGCTGCCCGCGCCATGCACGCGGAGCTGTTCGCACCGCAGCACTATCAAGCATCGACTCTGGCTGCTGTTAGACATCTCCGCAGGTTATTTGAGTGTTGGGAAGCACTTGACAATGGGTGCTTTTTTGCACAGGTTGTATCAAAAGATGAATAAATAAGGACTTGGAACAGATTTGATCTATAGCCGACCTCACCACTCTCAATTGTTCAGTTGATCCTGTGCGAGACGGTCCCTTTGATTGCCCACATGACCCAACAAAGCATTGGAGTTGCATATTGAAACAAATTAATGTTTTACTTGATACCCATGGTTGAAAACACTTTCAGTGTCAGGTTGCGCATCCAATGCGACTAGATCCGCCTCTACAGCGGCACCATCCGGTATTATCTGGGCCGTCTCCACCGCAACCGCTCCCACAGCAGTTCCAACCGGCTTCGACATTTGCCTTGGGTGCTACATCTCCGCAGGTAAGTTCTATCTGGAATTGTTGGAAGTTTTTCCGCGATTGTACTAAAAGATAAGCAAATTGATGCAAATTGAAAATTGGATTTGATATGGAGTAGCCGGTCTGCATCATAAACATACAGTGGGAGGATGTAGGGTGATTCTGCGGTCTTTCGCCTTGATTGTCAGGCTGCCAGCGCCACACACTCGGAGCCGGTCCCACCGCAGCACCATGTGGCATCGACGCTGGCAGCTGAGGCGACATCTCTGCAGATTATGTGAGTGTTGGGAAGTACGTAACTTTGGATGCTTGTTTGAACCGGTCGTATCAAAAGATGAATAAATGATGGGGATGCATGTTTTTTGGACCTGGGCATCCTTTTTTTGGACTTGTACATGTTTTTTGGACCTAACCAGATTTTTTTTTTGGACCTAGGGTCACAAAAAATGTGGGGGACTTGCCTATGTGTTTTCTGGACCCTGTGGGAATATTTAAGGGCTGCCGCCCCTGCCGCCGACCCCGGAAAAGAATGTGAAGAAGCTGGGGAAGGCCAGAGACTTCGGACAAAGTGACATAGTCGGTGGATTACCAAGGTCACAAGATTGACCTAAATATTCTTCAGTGCTTCGCACTTTCAGGCCCCCCCTTGTTTATATGTATATTTCATAAGGTATATTTAATATTTTTGAATGCAATATATTTGACAAGATATTTTGATATAGTAAGAACACCCACCCACCAAACCCCTTCACCCCCCTGAGCAGTTCCTCGACGACTTCAACCAGAGTCTGGGTCTTGAGCTCGTGAATTATTAAATAAACCTTCCCATTAACCCCCCCCCGTCTGTGGCAAGGTGCAGTGTTGTGCCATGGCAAGGCGTAGACACGAAGAAAGACACACAGTATGCATAGCATCCATTATTTCCGGTACTAATAGTTCAGGTATTCTATTCAAATTATAGGGATTTGGTATCGCAGCTTTAGGGTTCTTGGTGTCCAAAAAAGATGTGGGAAAATATGATGGCTGGACATGCTCGGCCATCGTATTTTCCCACGTCCTCTTTTTCTGGGTCCCATGGAAGCGCGGCAAAATCGGGAAAAAAAACAAACACACAAAATTGCAAACACGGAACAGAAGACACTTTCATGGTATTTGGTGTTTTCAAAGTTTCTTGGTGTCTTCAATTTTTTGTTGCATCAATAAAAATATGTATATATATGTAAATATAAACATTTGCATTAGTTACAGATATATACCAGGACTTTGTCCTTGAAAATAAATACCATAGCCAGGACCATGACATGCATGAAACAGTAACTAGTCTGCCGAACAGGCAGTGTCCTGAACAGGGACGTTTTTTTTCTTTTAAATACTAAACATATGTAGTCCAGGACTCTGTCTTTGGAGTTAAATATATATATACCAGGACCTTGTCCTTGGAGTTACATATGTAGATATAGTCCAGGACCTTGTCCTTGGAGTTACATATGTATATATAGCCCAGGACTCTGTCCTTAGAGTTAAATATGTATATATATATATATACCAGGACCTTGTCCTTGGAGTTATACAAATATGTGTAGCTTAGTTCCACTTTAATAAACATGAGTCCAGATTTTTGTCCTTGGAAATTTCTTACCATGTCTTCTGTCCTTGCAATTTGATGGACTTTGGCTGGTATGTATGTATGCAATGTAACGTTATGTAGTGTAGTGTACTGTACTGTAAATGTACTGTAAATGTACTGTCATTGTATTGTATTGTAACGGAATGTAATGCAATGTAATGTATTGTAATATGTATTTATATATATATAAGTATTGAAATATAAATACATATATATATGTAAATAGAAACATTTCCATTAGTTACAGATGTATACCAGGACTTTGCCTTGAAAATAAATACCATAGCCAGGACCATGACATGCATGAAACAGTAACTAGTCTGCCGAACAGGCAGTGTCCTGAACAGGGACGTTTTTTTTTAAATACTAAACATATGTAGTCCAGGACTCTGTCCTTGGAGTTATATATATATATATACCAGGACCTTGTCCTTGGAGTTACATATGTAGATATAGTCCAGGACTTTGTCCTTGGAGTTATGTATATATATAAATATATATATATATATAGACCAGGACCTTGTCCTTGGAGTTATATTTGTATATATAGTCCAGGACGCTGTCCTTGGAGTTAAATATATATATATATGCCAGGACCTTGTCCTTGGAGCTATGTATATATATTTATATAGTCCAGGACTTTGTCCTTGGAGTTATGTGTATATATATATACATAGACCAGGACCTTGTCCTTGGAGATACATATGTATATATAGCCCAGGACTCTGTCCTTAGAATTAAATATGTATATATATGTATATAAATATATATATACCAGGACCTTGTCCTTGGAGTTATACACATATATGTAGCTTAGTTCCACTTTAATAAACATGAGTCCAGATTTTTGTCCTTGGAAATTTCTTACCATGACTTCTGTCCTTGCAATTTGATGGACTTTGGCTGGTATGTATGTATGCAATGTAACGTTATGTAGTGTACTGTACTGTAAATGTACTGTATAGTAAATGTACGGTAAAAACCCTCAGTTTGCCCGCGCCAACGCCGACGACGTGTCCGAACATCAAAAAATACTGCGTTTTGTGGGACAAAATGCACATGTCCATGATCATGGCTTTCATCTTGCAACGCACAGCTTAGCTACCTGTGCGTTGAATGTTACAACAACATCGTCATCATCATCATCAGAATCATCACCATCATCATCATCATCATCATCATCAAACCCTTATTGAAGATCTTCAATGAATGTAGAAGTTTAATGGGGTGGGAAAACTAAACCCTTATTGAAGATCTTCAATGAATGTAGAAGTTTAACAGCGGTGGGAGAATTGACCCCTTATTGAGGATCTTCAATGAATGTAGAAGTTTAACGGGGGTGGGAGAATTAAACCCTTATTGAAGATCTTCAATGAATGTAGAAGTTTAACGGGGGTTGCAGAATTAAACCCTTATTGAAGATCTTCAATGCATGTAGAAGTTTAACGGGGGTGGGAGAATTAAACTCTTATTGAAGATCTTCAATGCATGTAGAAGTTTAACGGGGGTGGGAGAATTAAACTCTTATTGAAGATCTTCAATGAATGTAGAAGTTTTTAACGGGGGTGGGACTGCAATATTCCCTGCTACCTTTGTTGATTTTCCCAATTGAATGTAAAGTTTAACGGGGGTGGGAATTTATATTCCTAATACTCTGGTTGATCTTCCCAATTGAATGTAAAGTTTAACGGGGGTCGGAATTTATATTCCTTCAAAATCCCTAAGAAGTTGTGTGGGCGAACTGGGGGGTTTGCGCGTAAATGTACTGTCATTGTATTGTATTGTAACGGAATGTAATGCAATGTAATGTAATGTAATATGTATGTATGTATATATATATAAGTATTTAAATATAAATACATATATATATGTATGTAAATAGAAACATTTCCATTAGTTACAGATGTATACCAGGACTTTGTCCTTGAAAATAAATACCATAGCCAGGACCATGACATGCATGAAACAGTAACTAGTCTGCCGAACAGGCAGTGTCCTGAACAGGGACGTTTTTTTTTTAAATACTAAACATATGTAGTCCAGGACTCTGTCCTTGGAGTTATATATATATATACCAGTACCTTGTCCTTGGAGTTACATATGTAGATATAGTCCAGGACTTTGTCCTTGGAGTTATGTATATATATAAATATATATATATGACCAGGACCTTGTCCTCGGAGTTACACTGTGGTCTAGGTGAGCAAGGCGCAGTATTGTTAGTGGCAAGGCGCAGCAGCTAGCTAAAGCGCACAGTATGCATTCAGGTATCCAAGTGTCCAAGTTTGTCCAAAGTTTTCTCGTTTCCCTGTCCGGAATTCTATACTTGCAATGATCCACATCAAAGTTTGGCAATTGCAACGATTTCAATCGATTTCATATTTATATATACATGACATATAAAGTTTCATCTATGCACCCATCACTTTGAAGATGCAGAAACCACAAATAAAACCGCACAGAAACTTTAAATGATAATTACCTCAAATGACATCCTAAAGAAATCCTAAATGATACTTTGAAAAAAAGACATCAAATGAAACCTGAACTGAAACCCTTGAACAACTGTAACGAAACTCGAAATGAAACCTTAAGTTGAAACCTTACACGAAACCCGAAAGAAACCCTAAATAAAATCCCAAATGAAACCCTAAAGAAACCCGAAACGAAATCCAAAAGAAACTCCGATGAAACACTAAATGAAACCCTTACTGAAATCCTAAAGAAGCCCTAAAGAAGCCCACTTGAATGTTTAGAGATCGTGAAAAGAAGTCCTGAAAAGGAACCCAGGTATGAAACCCTAAAGAAAGCTTCAATGAACTCCTGAATGAACCCTTACGTGAAAACCGAAAGAAACCCTAAATGAAGCCGTAAATGAAGCCCTGAATGAAGGTCCAAATGAAACCCAAAACGAAACTGTAAATGACACCTCCATCAATCCATAACAATGCGATTTTTCTTCCATGGGGTCTGTCTGCCTGAGAAACCCCAATTCGACTTTTCGCCCAGGCGTTTCAGCTTCATCGTTGTATATAGTAAGTCCCCAAAAAGGATGGAAACAAGAACCTACCTACCCATAAAAATGATGTTTTTAGTCATGGGGGATTCCCAACTGACCATATCCACGGTTTCAATTTTGGATGAAACATGCAGGTATCCCTATTGCAGGAATTCCCGATAGTGTTTCTGACATATCTGTTGGTCCATTTTTTTAGGGTAGCCAGATTTTTTTGGGCGATCACAAGTCTACGATACTCTAAGATGTGCCTCAGCAATTTGATGTGGCCGTTGAATGCATAAGTTTTCCTGAGGAAATCCTCCAATGGTTTATATGGGGTATTGCAAGTTTCGGATATACACTACAAGTTTCTCTTGATCAAAGGATGAAACAATTCTATATAGTTCATAAATAAATAAACAATATATATATATATTTATTTGTTTATGTTTGTTTTTATGTGTATAATTATATATATATATAATATACGCACATAGGGGCCGAAGAAACCTGCTTCCAGGGAAGACGAACCGGAAGTAGAAGGAAAGAAAAGAAGAGCCATGAGGGGCCAGCCAAGGAAGTTGAAAGATTACGGCCTTATTTATTTATATATATATATACTGTGCATATATGTATACACATAGTATTTTTTCAAATCAGCTACGCTGAGTGTTGCGTTTGAAAACACCAAGTCCAAGTACTTTGAGGGCTTGCGGCTTGTTGCACCGAAACGTTTAGTTTTTTTGGTATAGATGTTTGTAACAACTTGGGCCCCTTGTGGGCCAAGGTATTCACCAAATTGAACAAACGATTTGTTTTCAAATGACACGAATCAACAACTTGGATCGCAAATTTGGATGCGCGTGTCTATATACATGTACATATACACATATATCATATCACCCAACAACTTCATTTGAACATCACACGGATCTGCAGCCGTCCCAAAGATTTCAAGTGGCATTGGGTGCAAGCCCCAATCAACAGGGGCCAACGCGAAACAAGGCGAGGTTGAAACATTTGCGTGCGCGGTTTTAGATACATATTTTGAGTATGTACGCGGTACAAAAGTTTAAATGTCATTCGGTTTGCTCTCAATACAATTGTATTGCTTTGTGCATATCTATCCATTCCTGGTCCTGTATTTGACTGGTGCATTGCTGTGTAGGTATGGCCCGGGACGGCTTGAGCAACATGCGAGAACCAAAGGTCTTACCAGCTGACCTTAAATGCTGCGAGTGCTTGCAGGCCACTTTAAAACCTGCACAGTGGAGGTGGCCCACTTTGAAAAAAACCACCATCGAAATCCAAACTGACAACGACGATGACGACCTTACACAGTGGAAGGACGAGGACATCAAGAACGACGACCATAACAGTGTTCGATCTCTGGGCTGCCTTTGTCAGTGGGGTGTAAAGGGAATGCCAAGTGCGCTGTCATGTGCATGCATCATGAAGGATTGTAAACCATGCTGTTACTGCCGCCGGGTGACATATGCCAAGGTTTGTGTTGCGTCAGGGGGGTTCAGTAGTGTTCTCAGTCGTTGGCAAGAGTGGTGTGCTCCATTTTTGTTTGCTTCGCGGGTTGCAAGTGCAGCGCACACCATGGTTCTAGTTGAAAACGAAATGAAAACGATGTTGGGTATGATGCATTCCCCTCTGAGATGCTTGTGCCGTACAGGGGCTTGTATGCGAAGCGATGTGAGGCAATGCACATGTGACACTATCGAATTATATGATTCGTCAGTTGGTTTGGCAGACAACGGCAAGCACAACCAAAGCAATGCCCGACACATGCCGGAACCCATATCCAGCCAAAAACGGCAATGCACCAGCAATTTAAAACAAGACGAGTCCAGCCCCGTTGCTCGCAACAGTACTGCTTTTACACCAGGTCAGGTAAAGGCTAACTGTAAAAATCTTTCCAAGGATGTGCGCGGCAAAAACAAGGTCATGAGTTTGCTGTGGCAAGTAGCTGTCCCATGCCGTAGGGTAGGGCGCCGACGCATGGGTCAACCGAGGTGCAACCAGCTAACAAAGATAACGCCAGAGTGGAAGAGAAGGCAAAGGAAAAGCAATGCAAGCCTCAGATGTCAGTTGTTGAGGCGAAAAGTGCATGCAAGTGTAACCGCAACAGATGGAGACACCCACGCGCTTCCTTATGCAGTGAGGTCGGCGGATAAGATACAAGCAAGGCCAGCAAAACACAATGCAAGGCTGAGATGTCGGTTGTTGAGGCAAAAAGTGCATGCAAGTGTAACCACAACAGATGGAGACATCCGCGAGCTTCCTTATGCAGTGAGGTCGGCGGATAAGATACAAGCAAGGCCAACAAAACACAATGCAAGGCTGAGATGTCAGTTGTTGAGGCGAAAAGTGCATGCAAGTGTAACCACAACAGATGGAGACACCCACGCGCTTCCTTATGCAGTGAGGTCGCCGGATAAGATACAAGCAAGGCCAGCAAAACACAATGCAAGGCTGAGATGTCAGTTGTTGAGGCAAAAAGTGCATGCAAGTGTAACCACAACAGATGGAGACACCCACGCGCTTCCTTATGCAGTGAGGTCGGCGGATAAGATACAAGCAAGGCCAGCAAAACACAATGCAAGGCTGAGATGTCGGTTGTTGAGGCGAAAAGTGCATGCAAGTGTAACCACAACAGATGGAGACACCCACGCGCTTCCTTATGCAGTGAGGTCGGCGGATAAGATACAAGCAAGGCCAGCAAAACACAATGCAAGGCTGAGATGTCAGTTGTTGAAGCGAAAAGTGCATGCAAGTGTAACCACAACAGATGGAGACACCCACGCGCTCCTTATGCAGCGAGGTCGGCGGATAAGATACAAGCAAGGCCAGCAAAACACAATGCAAGGCTGAGATGTCAGTTGTTGAAGCGAAAAGTGCATGCAAGTGTAACCACAACAGATGGAGACACCCACGCGCTTCCTTATGCAGTGAGGTCGGCGGATAAGATACAAGCAAGGCCAGCAAAATACAATGCAAGGCTGAGATGTCAGTTGTTGAGGCGAAAAGTGCATGCAAGTGTAACCACAACAGATGGAGACACCCACGCGCTTCCTTATGCAGTGAGGTCGGCGGATAAGATACAAGCACGGCCAACCAAACACAATGCAAGCCTCGGATGTCGGTTGTTAAGGCTGCAGACAAAATTGGGCACCCCAGGCCCATCAAATAAAAACAGTGATGCTAGAGTCGATGTTCCAACAGCACAATGCGGTTGCTCCGAAAGACTAACGGGAGACAATTGCAATGATACTGCAGCATGCCAACCCAGCTTGTGTAAGGAATATCGGTTTGTTGGCGGTGGGCTGGTTCCAGCTTCTACTTCCCCTTCCCGGTCAACTGATTCAAATTCTGCAAGCTTGCCAGTTTGTATTTTATGTTTGCGTGATGCACCTGACTATGCACCGTTCAGGTTTCAAACAACGTATTCGGCAAAGTGCGCAAGTTGCAAGCGAACAAACTGCAATCAATGCGGAAGCTGGGAAGGCGGAAAGTTCTTTTGCAAGTGGTGCTTTGACGAAGGCATAACGCCATCCGTAGAAGCCATGCAATCATGGAAAGCTGCGCAACAAACATGTAAACCCATGCGGCAGCAAACGGAAACGGCAAATTGGGACGACATACTCTACTTTGTGTTGCAACAGACAAATACGCCTGCCGCAAACTGTACTAGCGATTTGTACTTTGACCCGAAAGAAGTTGTGACTGCAATATGCTTATCGCACTTTCACGATGGCAATTTCGTGGAACAACTTCTAGCGCAAGAGTGGGTAAACACATGGTCTGGTTGGGCAGAGATTGCTGACGATGCGTCAAATGCAGTTTGGGAGGCTTTAGCTGAACGCTTCATGAGACTTGCCATGGAGCACATGCCGTCGAGCCAGAAAACCAACGCACAAAGAGTGCGAGAACTGCATGAACAAGGCTTGCAGTTGAAACGTGCCTCTGCGCATGGAGTGAATAATTGCCTCATTAATGCACTCTTGCTAGGATTGCTGGATGCTGGTCTCGTTCCAGAAACCATGTCTCTTTCGCAGAAGCAACGTCGTCACTTGTGTGCTGCCTGCCGCTTCTTCTTGTACAGTGAGCATGGCACGCCACCAAGAATTTACTTGGATGCGCACCGCGATGGGCCACGCATTTTGGACTTCTTTTTGCGGAAGAAATGGCCACAGGATGTTGCTGTGCGCATTTGGCTCTACAATCGGTTTGATCACCTTGACAATGGTTTAGGCACAGACGACGCCTTGCGGTGGATCGACTTCGAATGTGCTACAGGTGCCGCGGTAACACGTTATGCACTCCACGTCTACAACCAGACAGACGCAAATGAACGCGGCTATCATTTTGACGCGTTGTTGGCGCGACGCGAGGCAATGCACCAACACGGTTCGTCGGCAAGCAGCAGGAGCAGCAGTGACAAAACAGTTCCAACAAACATAAGGCACGCTGCGCCTGAGACATCTGAGGACCAGCAGCGTTTGCCTAAAAGAGCAAGGCTGCTCCATCCCAACACCATTGTTGCTCTGCGTGTCTTACGCCAAAATGGCTGGCAGTTGCATCCCTGCAGCTGGCCGACGGCTCAAAACTCCCTCTTAGAAGCCATGCTGCTGGCATTAAGTTTCCATGAATGGATTTCGCATGCGTATGGACAGCTCACCTACGCAGCTGAAAGGCAAAAAGTTTGCAAAGGTTTTCCTGTCGCGCAGCATGAAAGTTCTGGCGACAGCCTGGAGGCATGGCGCAACCGTCTGGAAGCTGCGGTGTGCTTTGTGTTGAAAGAATGTCAAGGAGATACGCAACGTTTGACGACAGAAAGTCTCGTGATTTGCATTCATAAAGGGAGCGCCGTGGACGTAATGAGTCCGGCGCATACTATTCATGTCGGGAAGAGTGCAGCATTGATTTCGAGTGTCGTGCGGCTGCTCGAATACGACCACATATATGATCATTATGATGCCTTGCTTCCTGTTCCGCCAACGGTCGAGAACGCAGATTTCGAACTGGGCGTAGAAGAAGTACAAGGCAGATTGGGCAAGGGCTCAGCTGCGGGCTGGAACAGTGATAACGTACCTCATGTCGAGCAGCTGGAGGAAATCCTGCAAAGGTTCTGTGATCACCGCGGTGCCCATATACAAGTGAATGAGGTAGATGCAAGAAGAATGCAGACAGCCTGGAACGACCGTGATGCCACCGGAACCGTATTGCACACCTTGCTACAAGCAGGGCTGATGTATGCAGATGCCGGCATGCACCATGCACGCCGTGTAGCAGATCAGTGGCGCGGTTTTTACACTGCGTGCACTCAGGGGCAAGGACGGCGCTTACGAGCCGACGTGCCCCATGTGTCGCGGCCTTCGGTAGAAGCGACTGCTAAATCAGAGTCAGAACAAAAAACACACCAACAAAAGGATACAAATGCTGAGGCTAAGACGGAGCAGTCCCCAAAAAGAAAAAAACAAGATTCGCAGACAACGGGCCTGGAAACTGTCAAAGCAGGTAGCGCGCCTGGTGGCAGGCAGCAGGCTGAACCAAGGCCAAACGATGGTCCGCCCATCCGACGCTTACGAAAAAAGACACCAGCAGCAGAAGTGGAGCGCGCCTCTGTTGGTAACGCGGAGCCAAGAACAGGTCCAAAGCAGCTGGAAGAGACGGATGAGTCCGACACTGACGTCTACCCCCTCGGCGTGTGGCAGCCAAAGCATGGAAACAAAGATCCGCGCATGGAACGCGAGTGTGCCGTCCGGACAGCCGCGGATCTATTGAGTAAAACACCTACACTGCCATGGAACATCAGCGCAGAGAATGCAAGGCGGCGGGCATATGATTTGCCAAGTTATCATTGCGCTTTTCGCGAATGCGCCTTTGTATGCCAGACATCAGAAGAACTTCAAAGCCATTTGTGGAACAAGCATGCGCCTGCTTTGCTTACTGTTGACGCGCATCCGCACGCAACACACCTCAGCGCAACACAAGCTGCATATGAAACATATCTAGAGATTCTGAGTTGCCGTTGCCAGCAGAATGCACCCCTCGCAAACTGTTCTTTGGATCGGCGTTGCTTACGTCACTTCCGAGAAAATCTCAATCAAAGACGCGTCGCGGCTGCCATTTGTTTCGTTTGCGCGCGGCGGTTTCCATTCACGGAAGACTGCGGCCATCAGCAAATATCGTGGGTACAAGCCTACGATGGAAAGCGGCATCGCGTACTTGGGCAAGAGCCGGACAAGCTTGAAGCGCTGCTCGGGTTACAGAGGTATGAGGAGCAGTACGTGAGTTCCCTTGCTGCGAACACGCGTACGGCCTTTCGGCATGAACTTGGAACATGGACCTGTCAAGTAGCTTGTCCAGAGTTCGCTGTCACTTTAGTAGCTTGCCCCGAGGACAAAGTGTGCGACGGCCCGCAACATTGCCCAGCTAACCGCATGTGTGCGCATTGCCGTGTCCCCATTTGCGTCGCGTGCTGTGACTCGTTGTATCGTCATGGACAGAAGCCGGCAGAGGCGCTGACAAATGATATGTTGCTCGGCTACCCGCCGCGCGACCTTTACGCGCTGCAATGTACGGTCTTAGAAGTTTTGAGTGCGAGTCCGTGTTTGACAGCGTTGACATGCTTCAGCATTGAATGGCGGTACCTGTCGGACCGCAGCTTGGCGCAAGATGCCTTTATGAACCGCCACCGCCTATGCGCGAAAGGAAATGCCACGACCTTTCCGCTGCAATGGGAAGATCTTTTGTCCGAACTCGAAAGGTTGAATCCTACCGCGGGCGCGGCCGCAACGTGCCGTCTGCCACATGTCGGAGACGAATTGCGCGACAAGATTGCTGTCCTTATCAAGGTTGGAAACAAGCAAGAAGGAGCAACCGTGCCGCAAAGAATTATTCACCAAGCTGTGGTTCGGCGTCACGTGGTGGTCGGTTTGATCGCAGCCATGGTGTCACGCGGCCACCCGGCATACAAAGGTGTCGACATGGATGCCGTGACACTACGGGCCGAGCAGTTGCCAGAAGACGGTGTACCGGCCGAAATTGTCGCCTTGTTCGCGAATGATGGCACTTTGGCGCAAGTGCAACGCCAGAAAGCAGCAACGCCTGTCAATGACGCAATGACAGAGGAGCAGGTCGAACGCGAATTTACTCGCTTCCTGAAGCCAAATGCTGTCGTTTTGGAAAAATCAAGCGCAGGGTTCCATGACATTAACGCACGGCACGTTTCTGCAATGGAAGACATTGTGCACCACAACAGCGGAACCGCAGAAACTGCGCTACCCGAAGTCGTTTTGTATACCGGTACAAAATTGTTGGACCAATTTCAACCTACATACTTCGGATTGGCCTTTCCCTTTGTGTTTCCGTACGGTGTCGGCATGCCTGATCCACCTCGGTGGAGCAAGCAACCTAGGCACCGACGAGCGGCCATTGAACCGCGCGTCGAACTCAGCACGTGGGTTCGCGCGCTCGCGCGCCGTGTGGAGGCGCAAGTTAGTCGAGATTGGGTCTTTGGCTTCACATCGTGGAATCTCCTTTTCCGGTCTTCATTAAACCTATCACGCACAACAGATGCGTACTCCCGCATGTACTACGACGAAGACGAAAATGTTTGGGTGCAGCCGACTGGACACCACGTGGAGACGGCTGCAAAGCAGTTACTTGATGCTTTGCGCGGCTCGTACGTGGACGTCAATGGACAACCGCGTCCCGTCAAAGGAGACATCACAAAATTGCAATACGTCCGCGGGCTAAAACCCATGGCTCGGAAGCTTTTGGCAAATATGCGTCATACGGCGCACGGCTTACCAGGCACGCAAGAGGCAAGGAAACGCATGCGCTTCGAGATCCAAGCCATGCGTATTCGATACGGCGTTCCTCTTTTCGTGACGTTTACGCCAGACGAAGCACATCAGCTGTTGTTTATTCGGATGGCACGTGTTCGCGCATCCGATCCTGTGCGTTCGGCTTCCATCGGTCAAGATTTCCCGGCGGGGTCAATAGAATTTCCATCTTTGAGAGGCACACCAACAAATTCACCATTCGAGCATGAATTTGTAATACCCATGGCGTGGGCAGATCGACGTGAGGTGTTGGCCCGAGACCCGCTGGCCGCCGTAGATGGTTTTCGCGTTCTCACGCACTTCATGCTGCGACATTTATTCGGGGTCCGATCTTGCCCTATGTGTCCTGATTGCAACACATTCCCCCGCGGGACTGCTGAGCCGTGCCAAGATCGTTGCGGCAGCAACGCGGAGCCTGGCGGCGGCATCTTCGGTCGCGTTGATGCAGTGTACATTTCCCTTGAAGCGCAGAAAAGCACCGGTGGCATGCACGGTCACGCTCAAGTTTTTGTGCAATGTCTTCACCAACACACATCGTTACAAGAAATTTTCGAGATGTGCGAGGCTCGTCTCGACGAACTGCGGCGCGCGTACGAAGAATATCATGGTCATGTCTGTCACGCGTCCTATGCCGGGCAAACTGCAGAAGACATGGAGCGTAGAATTCACGCGGCTGAAGCGTCCTGGCCAGACCACGAAGAGGATGTAGCTATGACGGCCATCCCGCAGTATCAACTGCAGCGAGCCCGGGCGCAAGATGTCGAGGCAGAGGCTGCTGAGTGGCGACGTATCTATATGGAAGAAGATGTTGTTGCGTTGCAACTGGTCAAGCAGCACCATTATCATCCATACAGTGAAGCAGCACAAAGCCGTGTACCATTGTCGGGGTGCCAAAAAAGTGATCGCCCCGGAGTCTGCAAAAGTGATTTTCCACGTACGCAATGGCTCTGCCCAGACGCGACTGTCTTATGCCCATGCAAATTGAAATCTTTCGGCATGCCTCTAAGCGGTCGCAAGAACCGACTCGGAGCTTTGCACGGCCCATGTGGGAACGAGTGGTTAAATGGCTGCGCGCCAGCTATGCTTGCAGGGCTCCGTGGAGCAAATTGCGATGTACAAGTGCCGTACAGGCTCCCCTATGCTTGCAACGTATGTGGGAGTCACGTGACGGCAAAAGAACGCCGACTCATCGCATTGGCTGCGCAGCGGGCGCAAGACGCGCAGACAGGGTATTGCGCAGATTATTGCTCCAAAAGTCAACCGATGGGTTTTGCCGAAATAAAAGAATTTCAAAAAGGACACGAACAACTGCAGGCCCAGTTGCACAATAAACGTTCGCTAGACGACATTGGCAAACGTCATGCAACACGGTTCCTTAGTGATGCATACCTGAAAAGCGTGGTTCGAGGTCAAGTGGAATGTTGTAATCTACGCGCAGAACACCACGACGCAACCGTCGTGGCAGCCGAGCGCATTGCAACGACAGCGTTTGCCAGCTTGTCCGGTGCGGATTTTGTGCGCGCTGTCTTACGAGTGACTTCACCTGATGCAGACGTGCTGCCTGCTCAAACGCGCTCCGGAGCGACGCGGTGGACTCGGCGACAAAAGTCCGGCGTGCGACATTTAGCAACAGTGAACGTGGCAGACGTCTATGGGCATCGACCTGTTGGGTCAGAGGTATGGTGGCTGTCTCCATATGAGTTCACCGCTGCATGGCGTATTGCTGTGCCCCGCGTGCCAACAACACGTCGCGAATGGGAGTCCGAAGAGGCAGCAAGCTGGGACGTAGAGCTGACGCACGCAGGGGTAACGCTAATCAACGACCAAACGGAAGAGGACAAAGAGCTACAGTTGAAACCGGGTCTACATTATCAACTCAGCTTGAAGCCATCGGCTGATCGAATTCTACTGGAAGCCGGCACTGCAACAGAAATCTTACGGCACCGATGTTATTTGCAGCGTCGCATGCGGCCCTGTTGTCCCCATTTCGAGACTTCGCCGGTGCCCGTGCACAAGGCCGACGCAGCGGAAACGAATGCCCGCCTAACACTGACATATTTTCGCGCGTGGACGCTGAATGCACCTGCAGCCTCAGCTAATGTCCCTTTTGCAGGACGCTTGAAATTGCCAGATGAAACCTGGGTCGCGGCCATGCGCTTGTGGTTGCTGTATCTCCCATGCGAAGAAACAAAACGATATGTCGGTAATTTTCTGTCTGTTTACCGCGTGCGGCCCACCAACGTCGAAGATGGCAATAATAGCGACGACAGTGGAGTAGATGAAGCTTTGGTGGTCACGCCTGCCACCTTGCCTGTCGCTATGCAAACGTCGTTTCGGCAAATCGGCGCGCGCGCTGCAAATCCAAAGCGTAGTGCTGCAGCTGCTACGGAGGATCCCTTGCTTGCGAGTTATCAAGCGGCAGCACAACAAGCTGAAGCAGCTTGGCAAGCCCCGCCCGCTGCAGTTACTGTTTCAGGCAGGAATCCATATGAAGCACAGGCACCGGCCGATACCCGAAAAGCTTTGAAGACGTTAGGCAAACGCAGTCAAACGCCGACACCACAAGCAACAGCACCGACTGCCGGATCCTGGCAAGCGGTTGCTCATGATACCGTGCAGAAAGTGGACCAGTTCCTCGTTGACATCAACAGTCGCGGGACATGCAATCCGGAGCAATTCGCATTCTTAGAAACTGTGTGTGCGAGAGTAAAAGCAGAAGCTGTGACTGGGCAAGATCGTGGCGGAATGGCCGAAACCAACACGGAGGCATTGCGGTGGGCTTTACACGGTGGACCCGGCACAGGGAAACCCTATGTTTTGAATTTGTTGCGCCGCGAATTGTTCGAAAATTGCTTGGGCTGGCGGCAAGGTGTTGAATTCCAAGTCGTCGCATTCCAAGCGGTGAACGCTGAACCCTTAGACGGCGAAACGATCCACAAAGCATTGGGGTTAGCATGGCATGGAAATGACCACAGCATTGATGCGCAACGCATATTGGATTTAGCAAAAGAAGCGGTGAAATGGCGTTGGTTGCTCATCGATAAAATCAGCATGGTAAGTGCGGAAATGCTCGCACGCCTTGAAGCGCGCTGCCGCCAACTCATCATGGATCTATCAGCAACGAAATACGCAAAAAAAGGCGACCACTGCGTAGCACCTTTTGGTGGACTCAATGTTATTTTTTCCGGCGATTTGTGGCAGCTACCTCCGCCTCGTGGAACTTTCCTAGGCCAAATCCCACGGCAACTTGTCACCGGCATTTCGTCGAAAAAATTGCCTCTGAGCCTTCAAGGCCAGCAACTCGTTTGGGCAAGCAGCACCCAAGGCGGAGTGCAAGGTGTCACGGAACTGACGCGTTGCGAACGCACGCAAGATGTTTGGCTGCAAGAGCTTCAATCGGAGTTGCGACATGGACGCTTATCTGAAGACAATCATGCCTTTTTGCATGGCAAACCAACAAAGGTTTGCGGTAGCTGGTCGACCAGCGCCGCGCAAGCGTCATGCGGGCAGGCTACTTGTCAGCGTCTTTCCGAATATGGATCAACGCCAACTACCATCCAAGTACTCGAGTGTGCGACTTGCAAGGCGGAGCGCGCTAGCAAGCAGTTGGTTGCGAACGGCCCCAATGACCCTCGCTTTGGAGTTGGCGCGTGCCCTTTTCCACACGAACGGGGTTAAATGTCATGCTAACAAACAACGCGCCGAACGCTGGGCCCGAATGCATAAGCAATGTCTACACTATGCTGTCGCCACGGATCGCATTTCGTCGCAGGCCCTTCACGAGAAACCCGACATCGCGCAAGACAAGCTCACGT
>CAMXCT020001557.1:0-102500 GCA_947184155.2 Cladocopium goreaui
TTTCCGCCCAGGTCCTCAGTCGCACATCTTGGACACTTTGGGAGTGAGGATCCCCCGGTGCGAAGACTCTTCTGTCGAAAGGAAGGACCGAGCATACGTGCTGCAGTCGGTTATCTCTGCTTTTGATGCGACGCTCCAGGATGCAGACGAGCCTGGAAGCGGTCGCAAGGCTCCAGTGGTGTTTGCCGGCGATGAAGAAGTTCAACTTCTGCCCGGCGAGGGCGCACTGGTTCCGGTTTGTGTGGAAGAAGATTTCCTTTGTGACGCGTCTCAGTGTCAAGCCGTCCTCCCAATCGAAGGAAGAATTGAAGTCGTTCCTGGTCTCTGGGATACAGGAAGCCGAAAAGGCATGGTTTTGGTCACGCCTAGGCAGGAAGAAATCGTCCTTGAGAAAGGGGACCCTGTGGGGGAACTGCGAAACGGCTTGGCTGCATCGAAAAAGTGCGGCTGTGGTGCTTTGGATATGATTTTCGAATCTTCGGAAAGGGAAGAGCGTTGCGACCACTGCGGCGGCCCACGTATGGCGGTTAGAGTGGAGGAATGCCACGCGTGTGGCCAAAAGGAAGAGAAGGAAGTCGTCCGCCTGCAATGCAGGTGTGGCTCTAGGAAGCAACCGCGAGACTTGAAAAGCAAGACAAGAGGATATGGGTTGCTTGCGGCCGTAGTTGGGGTTGCGGCGTTGTTCTCCGGCGCTCCGGCAAGTTTTGCCTTCACGAGTCGAACAGAGAAGTCAGATTGCGAGGACCGCTGGGCGACATTTCCAGGTGGCTGGGTCAGAGTTCATGAGCAGGTTCGTGAAGACCTCTATGAGCTCGACAGTGACGGGTTTCCTGGCGAGGTCGCAGCGGTCGGACCACGACGCGTGACCGTCGGTCATTTTCTGACGGGCGAACCGCTGGAGTGGGAAGATGAGAGAAACGATGATCCGAGGGTCTTTAGGGGACGTCCTTGGGTAGGCGAAACCAGGTTCTTTAAGGAGCCAACTGGAGGCCAGGTGCCCTGGAGGAGCACCATCACAGAGCCAGTGTTTCACATCGTGGAAGTCCCGGGAGAAATCGACCGAATGGCCGAAGAGACCCCGACCGACTTCTACTATGACAAGCTTCGGGAGTCAATGGGACAGCGGTATCCGAAAGCGGACCGTTTTCTGCTCGACCATCTTGTCTCCTTGGAAGCATTTTTGGACAAGAGTATTGTTTTCGGATTCAGCTACGGCGTGGCTAAAGCAGAGCTGTGCTGTACTGAAGGTAAATTGCTTGGCCACTTGATCGGCAGAAACGGGACTGCGCCTGACCCAGAGAGGTCGCAAGCGGTTCGCGATTTCGCTCCTGTAAAGGAGAAACTCCACATCCAGCAGTTCTTGGGGTGTACAAATTGGCTCAGGACGTACCTCCCAGCGGAGTTCGGTCACTGTGCAAAAATCCTTTCGAAATACCAAAAGTCAGGAGCGGTCTTTCCGGAAGGCGGCTTGGGAAGCAGCAACACGGAAGGGTGCCAGGCCGTCAAGGCTATCAAGCAGATGATGGCCAAAGCAATTGAACTCACAGTTTTTGATGAAGCGGCGGCAATTGCAGGAGTCTGCCCGCTCGAACAGATCGCCGACGCATCATGGATTGCAGTCGGTGGAACGGTCTTGCAAATGTCTCGAGACCTGAGCAGGATGAAAGTCCACCTCACTCACTCGCGTAGTTTGACAGCGCCTCAGCAATCATGGCCACCGTTAGTGCAAGAGGCCTTCGCCCAATTGGAGGTGAAGAGACAGACGCGGAAGACTTTCGGATCGATCAAGACTTTGTGCTGGACCGACCATTCGAATTTGACTCGAGCGCAGCACATTGAAATCGGTTCCGATGTGAAACTTGTACGGTGGGTAGCAGAGATTCTTGCTGATGGTTCTGAGATCCGATCGCTTAGTGGGCGGAGTGCGAAGCTTGGGGATGGATTCTCAAGAAATCCCAAGGAAAGAGACGCCTTGCTCCAAGGGCGTACTCGGGATCTTCAAGGGCTTTCAGGCCATCTGAAAGGGTTTAGTCTGGAAGAATATTTGGGCGGGGACACGGAGGAACCGTCCATTCCTCTTGCGTGGGCGGTAGGCAACGATGCGGTTCCAGAGGAAGTCTCAGCAGAAGAGGCTCGCGGGAGCGTTTCCGTTTCGGGACGCTCCGCGGAATTAGGCGACGTTGCAGACCGCGGGAGTGGCCTCGTGTCGAGACACTCCGCGTCTGGCACGGCAGAGATCGGACGCCTCAGCTCTGACGGAAAGGGTTTGGAGGCTAAAGTCCTATTTGTTGGGGACTACGTGGATCACGGACTAAATGCTGCGGAAGTTGCTCGTTTGCATTCTTTGTTCACGAGCGCCATGCCAGGGTGGAAACTGTCAATCCAGGCTGTGTATGGTGCGTTTGAAGATGACGATGGGGTTGCGTCTCATTTGGACGGCGCGACGGCGCATCTGAAGGGAGAAAAGCAAATCAAGAGAGCCAGGGTCGACATTCTAACTTCTTGCGCTACGGTGCTCCGAAGCATCGGCTACCACATCCCTGATTTTGTGGTTGGAATCGGGCAAGGAGGGTTGATCGTGGGTCTGCTTCGCTTCCCTCTCCTGGTTGAGGTGACGCTGCAAGCTAGGAACCTACAACGGGGAGAGATTCGGAAGGTAGTCGCTGGGTGGGCGAACCTGAAAGCAGTTTGGAGCGTCAACCCAAGGCTTTGGAAGGTGAGGCCAGACGCTGAGCTACTGCTGGGGGCGTGCCCAGAGCTGCGAAAGAATTTTCCAATCGAACCAACCCGTGGTTATGGAGTGATCACGCGTGTTCCCAAGGAAGACGAAGTCAGACAAGTGGCCAATGCTCTGGCTTTGGATCTCATCAAGGGTCTTGCAGACCCGCCGCTCTCCAGTTTGGCGCAGGAGCCTGGAAGGGAACACTGGGAGCATAACGGAAAATGCGCCTGTGGAAAGCGCACCTATGCCTTCAGTAGATGTTCGAGCTGCATCGAAAAGGAAGCTGCAGATGACCTGCGCGCAGGGGCTCAGGAAAGAGAAGAAGCTCAGGAAGTTGAGTTGGATGGAGAAGAGCTGTTCGTGATCGGGTCGCGCCCGCTTTCTCCTTCGGAGCCGAGATCGTGCAGTGTCCACTTCAAGCTTGTCCAGGAATGGGCAACCAGCTGGTTCCGTTTGGAAATTCCGGACAAGTTTGTGCAGCTCCCTCGCGGACTTGGTAAAGTCGCGGGTAGAAAATGGAAGGAAGGAGAGCCATTCTCTCTTCCAAACATAGGGAACGAATCCAAAGAATATCCTTATGGGGTTACTTGGAGCGTCCATCGTGATGGCACGGTGACGTTGGTTCACAACTGCGCTGAAATGGGTCGGCTGACTCAGCTCGAGCCGGTATGGGAGCTGAGTGAGCTGAATTGGCATAATCACAGGAAACTCCTTCAGGAAACCTGCGAGCGAATTTGGAAAGAGCCGAAGAAAACTCCCTGCTGGAATCAGAACTTCGGAAGGCTTCTTGTTCTGCTAGGGGAGCCCACGGAGCTCGCGGCTTGGGATGACGGAAATGGCCCAGACGCTCTGGGGTACAGGAGGCAGTTGCTGAACAAGCGGGTGCTTGTTGCTTTCCAGAAAGAAGGTGACAAGGGATGGTGGAACGCAGTCTCGCTCGGCAGAAAGATTCGAGTCGACGAGTCGATTTCGCGGCCCACTATAGCAGTTGTCGGTCAGTCTTGGAGTTGGCAGCTTATCCTGCATCTGAGGTCAAAATTTTGGATTTTGCCTCAGTGGGAAGGAGCCCGAGAAGACGAAGTCCGGATTGGAGTCCTTGACGAGGAGCAGGAAGAGGCAGAGCCGTCCAGACAAGATCTCGCAACTGCCGCCAAGTTGGAAGCGGGCGTCCTTGAGTTTGAAGTCACAGGTTCGCTCAGAAGCGTTTGGTACGACGCTCAAAGGAAAGACGCCGGACTCGCAGGGCACCTCAGAAGGCCAGGGGATCCGTTCCGCATAGCGGAAGACGGGCTTCTCGAGAGAAGTGTCTCGCTTGACACTGGCGAAAAGGTTTGGGTATGCGTCGTACCTTTCGGTTCTAGTGGAATGCATGGGCTGACTTGGCGCAGAGCTTGTTTCGATCAGGTCCACAGTGGCGCCCTAGGCGGCCACAAGTCAGCGGATCGGACATACAAGATGTTGAGTCGCAAGGTCTGGTGGGCAGGGATGAAGGAAGACATTCAGAAGTGGACAGAGAAATGCCTCGTGTGTCTGAAGGCGCGCGGGCGGCCCACCAAGGTCACGGCTCAAGCCTCGCGGTGCCTTGCAGACAGCTGTTGGCAAGAGGTCTCGGTAGACTGTGAAGGGCCGAATCGTGAGGACAGGTGGGGGTTCAGGTATACCCTAACCTATCTGGACTGCTTGTCCCATGCGGTGTTGATTGAGCCTATGAAATCCCTGACCCACTCGGAGGTGAGAAGAGCATTCTCCAAGTGTTTGTTTCGGTCGCGGACAATTCCGACCATGGTGAGATCAGACCGAGGCACTGAATTTCGCAATGCTCTAATGACGGAATTTTGTGCTTTGATGGGTACCAAACAAAAGTTCTCCATGAGCATGCGACCTTGTGAGAATGGAACCAATGAAAGAATGCATCAGGAAGTGCAAAAGACGTTGCACGTGATCATTCAGGAGATTGCTCGAGGTGAGACTGACGAGTGGTCAGAGCTCCTGCCAGTGGCAGAATTTGTCCTCGACAACACTCCGGGGGCCCACGGGTACACACCGAGAGACCTGGAGCGATCCTGGTCGTTGGGTCTTGATTTGGAAAAAGACCTTGTCCGGGACAGCCTGAAGTTCGAGCCAATCAGCGACTGGGCAAGAAGGCAGTTCAGCCAGTTCGCTTCTTTAGCTCAGAAAGTGAAGAAGCATTGGGAGAATTCTTCAGCAGCCAGAGCAAAGCTGGCAAATCGATACAGAAGGACGTTAGACCTGAAGGTTGGTGACAGGGTTGTCTGGCAATCCCCTGTAGCCCGTCCATCGGGGGCGGGTCGGAAGGACGTTAGACCTGAAGGTTGGTGACAGGGTTGTCTGGCAATCCCCTGTAGCCCGTCCATCGGGGGCGGGTCGGGTGCCGTGGAAGCGTGGATTGACCGGGCCTTGGGAAATTGCCGAGGTCAGAGGAAATCGGGTGATTCTGAAGAACGTCCACGAACCATCCCACAGTTCGGTCGAAGCTCATTCTGAAGATTGTGTTTTGGTCCCAGCAGATGTGGAAGACACCCGAGACAATTCCCGCGAGGAGCTGTTCTTTGATGAAGGGTCGCCAGAGGATCCGCCATCTTTAGGGCAACGTCTGAGAGGCGAAGGAGAGCAAAGAGAATTCGTCCTTCAACGCCGAGGTAGGCAATTCGTCTTGCGCATCGGCGACGTAGTTGCTTACACGAAAGGTCAGAAGATCTGCCATTTTGGCCGTGTGACTCAGGTGTCCGTCGAAGAAGCCACTGTTGGGGTCCACAAGTACCGCCCGATCCTAGGATCGTTGCGAGTCAAATGGGTACTCGCCTACTTGAACCAAGAAGGCACTGTGGACGACAATGGCACACAGCCGGTAATAGACCAGGTTAAGCTGAAAGAAGTTGTCACCAAGGCCGATATTAATCGAGATGGGGTCCTTGCTGCGAGTACCAGCCGGAAGTTGGATAAGGCAGGGTACAAGCTGTTGGAAGAGCGGGCTTCCTTCTTGGATTTCCGGGAGGAGCCGCCTTCGGCAGCCTCGGTTGACATGCTGCTTGCAGCTTTGTGGGAAGGCTCTGTTGTTCACGGTCAAGTTTTCACGGTTTTGGACCAAGAGGTGAGTCGGCTGCAGGCGTGGTTAGCTCGATATGGAGTCCGTCCGGCAGGGTTTCTGGAAGTCTTTGCTGGGCACGCGGGACTCACGTCCGCGGCTCGCCGCTCTGGTGTGATTACAGGTCCCCCCGTCGATTCAGCTTATGAAGCGTACGGCCGCCGGTGGGATCTTTCGAGACAACTCGACCGGCAGCTATTAGATGTCATCATCAATTGGCTTACCCCGCTTTTGGTTCATTTCGGTCTTCCGTTTGAGCATTACTGCAGAGAAGGAAAAGGAGCAATTTCAGCCGAAAACGAAGAGTTGCTCTCTTACTGTGTCTCTGTTCTTGCGCGTCAAAAAGAAAGAAAGAGCTATGGCTCTCTGGAGAATCCCGTCGGCAGCTCGGTGTTTCATCGAAGGAGCCTCACTGCTGCCGTAGGCACGTTGGCGAATCCGACTGAGCCGTGGGCCTTTGTGCGGACGGATGGCTGCCAATATGGTATGGTGTCTCAGGCGGTTGATGACGGGTCCCAGGGTACGCCGGTAGAACAGGGGCAGCTTTGGTTGTCCAACTTTGACCTATCCCCGTGTAGTTTGCGGTGTCGGAAACCAGATGCTTTAGCTGTTACAGTGCATCCGCACCGGTCTGTCAGAGGATCTGTCAAGGTGCCTTTCGACGATGGAAGAGAGCATTGGACAAGCGCTGGAAATATGAGCGGTATCTATCCTACGGCATTCTGTGATGCGTACTGGAAGTGCGCCCCTCGCAGATCGGATCGCCCAGGCGGAGAATGGTCTGAGGGGCGAGGGATCCAATCTAGCCCAGCGTCGTGCTCCTCTTCCAGCGGGCTGCGTCAAGGTTTTCCTGACGTAGCCGCGGAATTGGCAGTCCCTGAGAAGGAGATTAAGGTCGAAGTTCCGCAGGCTGACGTCAACGTCAGTGCGGAGCTGACTGCCCGGGAAAGAGAACGCCTTGAGAAGGATCTCGCAGAATACTCGTCTAAGATGACGAAGTATTGGGATGATCGCGCAAGACATAAGGATTGGGAACAGGTCAAAAGCGATCTTTCCGTCTACCGTTTGAGCGGTCAGGAAGTGACAGAAGATCCACGTCGAACGTCCGAGTATAGGAAACAAGTCCTTGAAGGACTGGGGTTCGGAGACGGAGAAGGGAGGAAGTCAAAGCGCACGGGACAGGATTTCGAAGCCTGTCAAGAAGTCCTGGCGCGAAAGGCGGCGGCTTTCTGGTTGGAAGGATCCCCGCGCACCACCGTGCGCAACGTCGCCCATGACACCATCCCGACGGGACCGCCGGTGTCGCTGCAGCCTCACCATCTGAAGGGCGAAGCGGCCGCTTGGGTCGATGAACGCCTTGAGGAGGAGTGTCAGCGGGGCCAGTTGGTCCGCGGCACGTCGGCATGGGGTAGCCCTCCGTTTCCAACTCGCGAAGCTCCTGCTCATAAGAGGCACCGGAAAAGAAGACTCGTAGTCGATTACAGGCGAGTGAACTCCAGGGTCTTGCGGAGTACCTACTATTGTAGGAAGTCCTCCGACGTGTTGGCGCAGTGCTCCGGAAGCATCTTTTACAGCTTTGTAGATGCCGTGTCAGGATTTAACCAAATCGCCAACACTCGGCGGGCAATGGAAGTTCTTGCGATCGTGGCTCGCTCGGGGAAATTCCTCCCCATCTGCCTCACGTTCGGACCAATCAATGGACCGGACGACTTTTGTTTTGTTGTCGATCGAGCCTACGGGCCGGGGCGTGGAAGGAAGCTCCGCTATACCCGTGAATGGGTAGCATACGTCGACGACTTGACGATTAGAACAGGCAGGTGCATTGACGGGAGGCTCCTCACCGACGAAGAGCACGATCAGGAAATCAAAGATGCAATGCGTCACACTCCGGTGACAGTAGGGCAGGCGCCGACTGAAGCCATGAGAGCTTTAGGAGTCCGACCAGAAGGGCTCAGCGGACAGAAGTCGAAGCACGACGAAAAAGAGTCCGACCACAACCACCCAACCCGTGAGCGGTTCTTGGAGTTGGTTCACCCGAGAACGCCTGGTGTGGGTATAGTCGGGCGCAACAAGGTGATCTGTAGGTGTAAAGTAGTATGTGGGACCGTTTGGTCTAAGGTGGGCCCACGTGGTACTAAGGCGGTAGGTTCACGGAGGTTTCCGCCGCAGCTGTTTGGCTTTGGACGTCGGAGCGGGCTGAGGAGGTCGCTCGGCGGTTCGACTTATGCAGCTTTGGGGGCTCGTGCGTTGGACCATGAAAGCGCAGAAGCTCTTGCGGGACGGGATTGTGACTCACGACCTGTCCGCGTGACCCAGTCCTGGCTGGCAGCGGGAATAGTTCGCGCTTCGCGGCTCTTCCGCGCCATAGCCGGTAAGAAGGCCAAGGGTAGTAGCCACGGTAGAAGTGGTCAGAAAGGAAGCCACAATGGCAAAGGTTTTAAGTGCAGTCACCCTCGACCGGCGAGAGATGACTCTTCAGAAGAAGACTGGGGTCAGCCTCAAGAATCTGAAAGCGCAACTCGCGCAACAGAAGCGTTTCTGAAGGTCAAAAAGGAGCTGAGACTCCGCGGAAAGAGGAAGCGAGGAGGTACGAGGCACAAACGAAAGACTACCAAGAGGAAGCGAGCCGCGGCGGGGCCTGCGTTTCGCGGCTCTCGCGCGGCGCGGCCAAAAAGGAGTAAGAAGGAGGCTGCTAAACGTGGCAGCCTATGGGCCAGATCGAGGAAGGGCCGTAACAAGGCGGCCCACGCAGCACATGGGAACGGGTGGAGCCAAGTGGCAGGGGTGTTCTGCTGCTTTTTGGCCGTCCCAGTGCTGAGGGAGACGGAAGAGATCGTCGGTGCTGCGTCAGACGCAGTACAAGAAGCCATTTCGAGCACGTCAGACACGATCCAGGAAGTGATCGTTGAGAGTGGCTACCAGTTGAGAGGTGCAGTCGCCGTCTTTGGGATTGCGATCCAAGGGTTGTGCATCTTAGCGGTGTGGTACTTAGGCCACAAGCTAAGGAACTTCTGGTGTCGGTTCTCGCACGGCAACACGGATCCACGCCTGGTGAACTTCGATGGAAATTCATCAGTCTGGGAGGTCAAGGGGTCTAAGGAGGTTCATCGAGTGAGAATCTCTGGAAGTGGATCTGGATGTGCTTGCCGAGCCTTCCTGTCGACCGGAAAGTGTGGTCATCTACGCATTGCCCAGGAGGCCCACAAGAAGCTGGCGGGTACCAGCTCGGTCGAAGGAGGTTCAAGTTCTGCATCTCGAGCAGCAGCTCGCGGAAGGACAGCCATTGGAGCAGGCGCAATGCCTGCCTCTTTTGGGTCAGTGAGTGCAGACTTAGGATTCGGAGGCTGCTTCCAAGGCCTGGTTGACAAAGCTAAGTCCTTGAAGGAGGCCGTGAAGTCAGCCCCACCGACAGTATTGAACAAGGACTCTGCGGCCTATAAAGAGAAGGTCGTAACGGAATCCCTCAGCCTTGACACCGGAGTGGATGAAGGATCTGGCCTTCTAGCCCTGCCCAGTTCTGTCCAAATCAAAGGAAACGAGGACCAAGCGAGGGTCCAATTTCTGAAGGATGGCGAATCCTTTGAGTGGGTTGCCAACGTCTTCAATAGTCTTGGCAGGGGCTGCAAGGCTTACGTCCGAGCATATAGCTTTGACCAACCAGGAGTAGTCGAAGGGCTGAAGGCAGCCTCCACCCGTGGGTGTGACTGCTATTTGGTCTGTGATCGCGCACAGGCGGCAGGCCGCACGAAACAGCAACTCCAGGTTTTGAAAGAATTGAAAAGCAGTGGAGCCAAGGTCCGGTTGACTTCCGGCTTGGGAGTAAATGAGGCGTATCGCAGCGACGGACGCGCTGTGCGCGTAGGCGCCAAACTGCAAGGATTGCATCACGCAAAGAGCATTCTAGTCCACTGCCATCCTGGAGATGAAGTCCAAATTCTAATTGGAAGTTGTAATTTCACAACCTCCTCAAAGGCCAACAGAGAAGCCAGCATCGGCCTCACAACAAAGCAAGGCACGGAGTTGGTCCGTCACTGGGAGTCGGCTTTTGAGGAAGTGTTTGAGAGTGGATCGTCCATCGATCAATTCGAAGCGGATCAGGGCGACTCCAACCGACGCAGAGTCGGTGCTTCGCGATCTACTGCTGAAGTGCAGTAGCAAGGAAGATTGAGGATTCCGGTGTGGTATAGCACCAAGGTCTCATTCTTGCCTAGCGGGTTTTGTTTGCGAATCGCGACATTAGCGCGGGCAGAACTATCCACTCGAATGAGCTGGAATGATGGCAGACGCACCAAACCAGCTGAGGGGCGATTGTGACACATCTTAGTCTAGCTGCGTAGTAGTGTTAGTTCTGCCACGGTTTTCACACATGTTTCACATGCATGTTGTATAGTTGTTTCACTAACTTGTTTTGGCTCAAGCTTAACTAGCATGATTGGCACGTAGTAGCGAACGCTGCTCACGACCGCAATCCTCGTGAGGGGGAAAAGCAGCTGCGCCGGTTCTGTGTTCTGTACTGGCGTTCCTCACAGTATGTATGTATGTATGTATGTATGTATGTATGTATGTATGTATGTATGTAATGTATGTAATGTATGTAATGTATGTAATGTATGTAATGTATGTAATGTATGTAATGTATGTAATGTATGTAATGTATGTAATATGTAATGTATGTAAAGTATGTAATGTATGTAATGTATGTAATGTATGTAATGTATGTAATGTATGTAATGTATGTAATGTATGTAATGTATGTAATGTATGTAATGTATGTAATGTATGTAATGTATGTAATGTATGTAATGTATGTAATGTATGTAATGTATGTATGTATGTATGTATGTATGTATGTATGTATGTAGGTATGTATGTATGTGTGTGCGCATATTTGTATCTAACATGTTTGTTCCAAGTCCTGGGCCCCTCTTCCCCCTACACATGTTCATGATATCCCCAACACCCCTGCGGTGCGCGTTGGGGTGGGAAGAAGGTTGCATATGCTGCATAGGGACTTTTAGTATCCGAATGTGGAACCGCAGCCACCTCCAGCACAAGACCGACTGCCCCCCTCTGCACACCGAACCTCAAGAGATGCCCGGCCCTGCACAGCTCGCAGTCTACAGACTCAAGGTGGTCAAGCCCAATGAGAAGTGCGTCAGGCACTACACCACCTTGGGTACAGCCAGTCGAGGGTGAGCCAACTCCTGGCGGAGTGCCAGCAGCACCCGCCCAGGAATTGGGTTCAAAGGCAACGCCAGACCGCGCAGGACCAACCACAATGCATTCACGATGACAGAAAGAATTAAATAGCACGAATGATGCACCATCAATTATATATCCTGATTCTATCATAGATTGCTTGAGCAAGTATGTTGATCACCGATGACTCGATACATTTCCTCGAACAACGACTTGAGAACAGAATTTATCAGGTCTAAAAATAACAATAGCCAATATTCATATATAGACATGATCACGATCGGCCATTCAGGATTGAGACATTTCTTAGTGCAGAAAGATCAATGGATGCAATAAAAAGGAAAATGTCGAAAAAAAAAGGTTACACACCTACAGTAGATATACTGTTTATGTAAATATCAACATATATACATATATACATATATATATATTTATATGTGTGTGTATGCCTCTACGATCTAGCTATGCCTATCTGTATAGTTCTAGACCCCTTGGACCCCCTGATTCACATCGAAGGAGGAGGTGGACGGGCACGTGCTGGAGCTCCTGAGGGTGCACCGCCTGAAGGCGGCACGTGCGGGCTCTGCTGGCAGAGCTGCAAGAGTAGGCCGGGGAGTGCGGCTGGGGCCCGGGATGAGCACGAGCCACATCATTCAATTATTCGCTAAAGGCAACTTGCATCTTCCATCTAACGACGTTTCAAACCATTATAATTATAAGCATTGGTGTGCAACTTCAAGATTGCGCATTCGAAATTCTATTTGGCAAGACTAGTTAATATAAAATGCACGGATCTAAAGATGATGAAGATAGAGAGAGAGAGGGAGAGCGGAGAGAGAATGAGAATGTGTCCTTACATGAGAATGCACGCGTATACATCTTGTAATGGCACCGGACGATGGAAATTTCCGATAAGAAAATTGAATGACCTTGTCGCCCTGCCAAAACGCCCCGCCGCAGGACGGCAGCGAGGGCAGCACAAGCACAGAAGCCGCCGCACAGGCCCCCCTCCCGCCGGACGAGCACAAAGCCGTCCGGTGGGGGGCGACAGGCGCAAGACCAGCAAGGACAGAGAAAAAAGACCATGAGCTGGCGAATTTTGGTTTCCCCCATGAAGGCAAAGTTGATGTTGCTAATCCCCTGCAGCAAATTGTTCTGATAAGGTAACGAATTTTATCTCCCGAATTGATCAAGCAGCTGGATGCCCACGGTGCTGGGGGGTGGTGAGTGTCGCATTCCACAACCATGGTGCCCCTATCTTTGCCTGAATTTCTCCACCCCTGGTGAAGCAATTGTATTTACCGCATGTTTAAATGAAGTGGATTCCGTATGTTTGAATGGCCGAGCGGCCAAGGAAAACTTTTCTCGAGGTAGTATAAAATACCCGGAATAATAATCCGAACTGACCTTCAAATTTTTCGGAAGTGCAGGGCTCAACCACCCAGCGAGTAGATTCCAAATTGATGGCCGACTGAGAGCCCAGGAACTGGTTGGACTTCACCGTGGTTCTCTTCTCCTTAATCAATATTTTAAGCAAAGATCTTTTACTGCATTGAGACCTGGAAGAATACCATTGCATATGCAGGAAACATGTAGAACACTTGTGCCTGTAAGGGCATTGGTGACTTATATGCCACCCATTCCATAACTGTATGTACTATATAAGAAAATGTATACATAAAATAGTTGCATTCTAAGTGCATATGCAGCTTGGATGTGTTGACACAGCAAATGGCTATGGTATCTGCAAAAACAATGTTGCTTTTATCACAAAATACCCTCTAGATATCAGTGCATGTTCGAAGCTGCCATGTCTACTGTATATATATATATACTGATGCTGCACACTTGCGACAATGCGCTTGCATACTGGTTGAGGCCGTCCACCCACTAAAGCGCAAACAACCCCTGAAACTTTTCATACAGTTTACAGATCAAAGAACTAAGAACAAGAGTGAGTATTGATCAAAAGGATGGAGAAGGGACCCCTTTCCATATGAATGCATTCTGGGAGCTGCTACTTCCTAGTCCCATGTGTTATGTCATAGCTGTTTTCTGTCAAAATTTATAAACAGTCTTACCTCTTTTTAGGTGTTACTCATCCTGTCATAAAAGATCATAAAAGCACAGCCAAGCAATTATGGTAACAGGGTACCTGGATTAGATATGCAGTGGCATAGCAAATTACTGTGAAATATACAGGAAACATATTTTGGAGAAAGTGTAAGTTGGAGCTGTCCTTGCCATGTGCCAACTCTTATGAGCAAAGTCAGTTGCAACCAAAGAGTCTTTATTGCAATCAATCCTGGAAGAATTCCATTACATATGCAAAGTACATGTGGACAATATGTGTACGTATTGGTATGTGCTACTTATGTACCATCCATATCATAGATGCATACAGTAGTACTACCAAGAAAAATGCAAGTCCATCAATGTATATAGGAGGGCTATATATAGGAGGGCTAGGAGAGGGGAGAGGCTCGATTTTTTTTCTTCTTTTCCTTGGCCACCTCTCCCCCTAAGGGAAGCCATATATATATATATACACACACACACTATGTTTGTTTTTCCTCCTTCCTTTTCCCTGGGGATCTTCATGACTCTCTGGACATTCTTTGGCAACCTCTGAGGAAGTCTGACAATCTGTGTGGATCTCTAGCAATACCATCACAGGTATATGAACGTAAAGGATCGAACATGATGTAGCAAAAACACTGCATTCCCAGAAACGTGGGAAAATGGGGACCTGACAGCGTCCTTTTCTATATATATATATATATACATATATGTATACATAAATATATACATATATATATAAATATGCATATATATATATACATACATATATATGTACATATATATATACATACATATATATAAATACATATATATATATGTACATATACATATATCAATACACACACACACATATATATATATACATATACACATATATTTACATATTCAACAATTATATTCCTTTGAATTAAGACCCGCATCTTTTTGCCAACTCACCGGTGTGCGCCTTGGTTTTTTGAGGTGGCCTGTTTGGAAGCTGCTGGGTCGCCTTGCAGCGCCACCTTTAGGTGGGACTGGTGGCCGTGGTCCACGACGAACCATTGGGAATGAGTAGTGCCTGGCTAAGACAAGGGCTGGGGGTTTGTGCAACCAAAATGATCAACCACACGAAAAGAAAGGATGCTCATCCAAGCAGCCTGAAATCGATGGTTTCTGGAGACTGGACAGGCCCATAAATAAAAACATATTTCAGGATTGGCTTTCAACATCTGGTTCAGAACCAGGTGGTCAGAATCACCAAACATTTTTGGTGCCAAGACCATCTTGGATATTCTCACCAGGTTTTTCCAGCGCCATGTGAACTCCAAGGGGTTTTAGTAGACCCTGTGACGCTGGGGCTGGAGCAGGCTGGAGCAGCACCAAAAATTTACAAGCAAACACCTGTCTACACTTTGAGGCGAGGTGTGTTTGATTTAGGGAATGGTCTTGCAGAATAGTCGCACGATTTCGGAACTCTCAACCTACAACTCAAGTGTTTGTAGCAACTCCAAAGATGTTTCCTCCCTCACCTTGGAGATATCTGCAGAGGTAGCTGGTTACATCTGGTTTCCCCTTAGTAACCCGTCATCGGCGACCTGCGATCATCGCGCTGTGTGCCCCCTGTCAGGCCTGTAAAAGGACTGTCGCCTTCTATCGGAGGACGGGCTGCATGGAAGATGACCAGCATCAGCCAACAATGGATGTAACCCACCAGAAACCTTTATGTGCGGCTGCCACAGCTGGTCAATGTTTGTTTCTGCCAGTGGAATTGTAGATTTGATGCAATGCAACAAAAGGAACATCCAAGTATATCCTTCCATCCCGTCGTGCAATGGCGCGCATCATGTAGCACCATGTAGGCATGTCTCACAGATTACATAAGGTCTTCAAAAATTGAATATGATTGTGAAACTGGACCCATTTTTCTCAGTGTCCATTTTGAGACTGCTGGATTAGAATAGAGTTCTGGTTTCATGGTTTCATCATGGTCTATTGTCCAAGTCTAGTGGGGAGCTCCCAAGCACCGAGCTGCAGGCATATGGTGGCACCCAAGAAGTTGGGGGCCAAAGGTAGGAGGGGTGGACGCTCTATAGATCGTTTTTCCTGAGAGTCAGCGTGTTTCGGGTCCAATCAAGTTCCCTAGGATTCCACAGAAATTTGAAACAAAGAGAGGCCAATTTGACACCAAAATGCCTGTCTTAAAGGGGGGCCAAAATGTCACTAACCACCACACTTTCGGGCCAGTCGGTGTTGCCGAGTGTTTCTTGATGTCTATTTAAGATGCCATGGCGTATTTGCCAAGATCATGAGAGGGGTGGTTGCTTCAACACCACTTTCAGTTTGTTTGGCCCCCAGAAAGCTGCCAACCGTTTTAGGCTTGTCGTCAGGATGTCCCACCATCACTGCAAAGAGAAAATCCAACGGGGGTGAAAGAATGGAGCACGTGACAACACCCAACTCTTTGCAATGGAATTCATGGTCGATATTTTTCCAGTGCCACAATTACTTTTGCAAGTAGGTTCATCACTGAATGATCCGCCAATGTACTCTCAACGCTTTTGGATCAGCATGCTGTCAGCAGATCTCACCTATCGTAGACCCATCTCTGAGGTTAGAGGGCATCGAATGCCCAGCACCATCTCCAAAGCTGCGCTTCACCTATCGTGGCTTGGATGGCTTGGATGAAATGGGAGGAACAGTGGGCAACATGTGACTGTGACAGCCTCGGTGCAAAGGTGGAGGTGTCTTGAGACTGCGGTCCAACCTTTCTGCCCGGATGCCTCAGGGAGCTGTGGAACGTCGACTGCATCGTTTGGTCATTTGATTTTTCGATAGTTTTCGCAACACGTCGACGTCCCACTTTCATGTTTGGTCCTCGGAGCATCCAGACATATCCAGACTTTTCGGCGTGAAAAAAGTAAATCTTCCATGATCTTCCAAATAGAGATGTTGAGGGAACATGGGGAAGGCCTACTTAAAGACCTGGCTGATGGGTATGTGACGATCCTGACATGTCGTCAGAAACAAGGGCCAGGGCTTTTGGGAGATATTTGGGAAAATGGATTGGAATTCGGAAACAAACACTGCAGCGTCGCAACGGAGATGTCACGCTGGGTGTAACCTCGCCGCCCAGGATGTAATGCAAGAGACCGGCAGAAAAGGCATCTTTTTCCTCCCAGAGTGTGGCATCCCAGTAACAAGGCGCTGGTGCAAGCCGCGGTTTTTCTGTTTGCTTGTTGTTTGTTGAAGTGATTTGTTTGGTGAATTCATGTGAATTCTGTGCGCGAACTAGACCTCAACCTAATAAATGGATCTAAATGACTACATTGACTACATGCAACATTGGTTCCATGGGCACAGGGACTTGGTGCGTCCAACTCAATGAAATTTGAGGCAATAACTAACAGGTCTGTGATGCTGTGAGAGGTGGTGAGGCAAGAAAGTCACTGTGGTTGCTTCTGATGATATCCGACGATGCTGTTTGGTTCCTTTCGGCTCAAGGATTTGTGCCTGAGGTGTGCCCCATCGCACGGTGTGCTTCCGACACGAAACCCATTTGTGCAACAACTCTCTTCAGTTCGTAGCCATGCGTGAGGCAATCTGCATCCATATTGGACAGGCTCGCGGCGCTCTGGGTGAGAGAGGTGTATAACGGTGTATACATTTTTGGCTGTCGTATGTGAACAAACATGCACAGTTTACGGTATGCACGTAAGATCTACATCTTCAAGCATTGACCCTTCCCCAACAACCATCCTTGATGATGAACTGAGATTTTTTTCCAAGAAAGCTCCATGGGTACTGGTTATTTGCTGATTGTGACATGCAACGCTCGCAAACTTCTTCTCCAAAAGTGTTTCTCGTGCACATGCGATCAATTCAGAAAGAAACCCGTAAAAAGAGAGTGGGTGGCCGTGACCGAAAAAAAGAAAATGCTCAGATAGAAACTTCAAAGCATACTGACAGAGTTTCTACTGCCATTTGTGCATGTCTCATGAACCTTATTGAAGGTCACCAACTTCAGATTGTCTGAGACGGAAACTCATAGGGCCTTTAGGGCAGCACAGGTTGAAACGGTGGAAGTGTTTTTTCAATCGCACATCCTCACTGCCACAGGGCGGAGTTCAGATTGGAAATGCGCCGCTTGTCTGGATCCGTTGGGCGTGTTGGACGTGGGAAAAACCAGGCTTGAACTCAACATAGGTGCAGTGGCATTTCTATGATTCTATGAGATCTACGAGGAACAATCCTCATGGGTGAACCATCATGAGTCATTGTTGATGGGGGGAGTCACCCCACGATGATGGCTACTATTCAGCCGGCCACAGAGCTCATCTGCATCAGGAAAGTAGGAGACATCGTGCATACTTTTCACAAACACGCACATATCAAGTGTGGCAATCAAATTGATCAACAAGTGACTCGCCCCCCTTAGTTTCCATGGGAACTCGTTTTCATATTTCCAAAGGCGGCATTTTCTCGAGCCCATGGCGTGTGAACGGTGTAGCTGGTCTGGTCCAGGTGCTGGGAGCTTTTCTGTTTGGAGCACGGCATCCAACCTGATGGCCAGATGCCTTCCGACAAGACCATCGGCCACTGGGACTTGCGATATTTTGGGCGGCAAGGATAGATTTGGATAGATGAGATTTCGGAAAAGGTAGAAATTTCTGTTGTTGCATGTCGATCTTTTCTTGCTGATGAAACTGCAGTGAGGCAAGCAGGCAGCAGTTAATGAACAGAAAGAACGGTCAATGTCAATATCTTTGAAAAGCGCAAGGAACCAACAGGTCTACACCGTAGGATTTTTCCTCATCTACTCAATTTGCTTGCTCATTTTTCACCTCAGCTTGCAAAGCGGTGTGGGAGGTGGTGGAGATGACGCATTCAATACGTTCCTTGGATGACTTGGGGATGGATCATTTCTCAGGTGGTTGTGTCCTTTCGTAGGACAGTTGCAAACTTGACATGGATAATTAAGTCTTCAGAATGTAGAAGTTTGGTGGCAGCAACGCACCATGTCGCATGATGAACGATCGGGGATTGTAGTCGCAAACTTGCATTACATCCACATGGGCACCCCCGAAGTGATCATTTGAAGGGGCATCAAAGTGACACACGGAAACGCAATCTTTGGCGAGGAATTGTTTTGCGAAAGCTCGTGAAAGGGAGAGCAAGTAAGTAGCGCGTGGCCAGTGTCTGACATGGGTCATTAGTGACTGCACTTGCCTTCTCCTTGTTGGCAAAATGGTTTTTCCCGTAGGTGGAATTCCGGCTCCTCTTACCTGCCTGTCCATGGTTGGTTGACCGGCTTTTCTGGCTCTTGGATTCGGCTGTCATGCTTGCTCCATCATGCAGAAGTTAATAAATCCAGTTCTTCCAGCCCTCCAAACCTTTTTGATCCTTTTTGTATGGCATTTCGCTGGCGTCCCCAAGGATCTCGACCTGTTATAGAATGGGCTAGCGCCCTGGTGCCGCCGACCCCCCTTTGTGGGGGTGGCAGGGCAGGATCAGTAAATAAAACCACAGGAGAAGTAAAAACAATAATCAACGATCATATCCCAAGCAGGGTCATGGAAGAAAAGATCAACAGCGAAGCAGAATCATAGACAATCATCAACAGTCATATCCAAATCAAAATCATGAAGAAAACATCAATAATCACAACCAAACCAGAATCATAAACAATCATCAGCAATAATAACGAAATCATAATTAAAAACAATAATGAACAATCATACCCAAATCAGAATTATAGACAATCATCAACAGTCGCAACCAAATCAGAATTATAAACAACAACCAACAATCATAGGCAAATCAGAATTAACAACAAGAATCAACAATCATACCCAAAGCAGAATTACAGACGATCATCAACAGTCACAACCAAACCATAAGTATAAACAATCATCAACAATCAGAACGACATCAGAATTATAAACAATCATCAACAATGAAAAGAACAATCATCAACAGTCAAGACCAAAGCAGAATTATAAACAATCACCAAGAAGCAAAACCAAATCAAAAATTACCCCATCATCAGCAATCATAGCCAAATCAGAATCATTCAAACATCATCAGCAATCAGAAGCAAATCAGAATCATGAACAATCATCAATAATCATAGCCAAAGCAGAATGAAAAGCAATAAGCAACAATCAGACCCAAATCTTAATTGTAAACAATCATCAACAAGCAGAACCAAGTCAGAATTATAAACAATGGGCAACAATCAAAACCAAGTCAGAAGCACAAAGGATCATCAACAATCATAACCAAATCAGAATTATAAACAACCATCAGCAATCATAACCAAAGCAAAAACTTACACAATCACCAGCAATCACAACCAAATCAATGGTTCATACCAATAAATAAAGACTCAACACTCACTCCAAACGTAGAGAAGACGGCGGAACAGAAAGAAGCACAGACAGGCAGGCAGAAATGAGCTGCAAACAGCAGAGCAAGGGCAGCGCGAGACGGTGATGTTGCTGGCAAATGGAGCACAAGCAGCGAGGGAAGGCAAGAGTTTCCAATATGTTTGTCCCGCTTGCCAAAAGTCTGTGAGGAGCAGTATACGCACGAGCCAAGTAGATCACCGGCGCGCATGTGGTAACCGTTTCCAGGTGTGGGATGCGCAGGTCGTTGCGAAAGGGTATGTGTATATTTGCCCTGCTTGCGAAGGGAATGTGGCCGGTGACGTCAAGACAGGGTCTGTGGGAAGCAGTTTTCTGTGAAGGACGGCGTTGTGACGGAAAAAGCGTATGTTTACGCTTGCCCCGCTTGCAAAGGGAATGTGGCCAGTGACGTGAAGACAGGGCGAATAGACCCATCGAAGGGTCTGTGGGAACCAGTTTTCTGTGAAGGACGGCGTTGTGAAGGAGAAAGCGTATGTTTACATTTGCCCCGCTTGCAAAGGGAATGTGGCCGGTGACGTGAAGACAGGGCAAATAGACCATCGAAGGGTCTGTGGGAAGCAGTTCTCTGTGAAGGACGGCGTTGTGACGGAAAAAACGTATGTTTACGTTTGCCCCGCTTGCAAAGGGAATGTGGCCAGTGACGTGAAGACAGGGCGAATAGACCATCGAAGGGTCTGTGGGAAGCAGTTTTCTGTGAAGGACGGCGTTGTGAAGGAGAAAGCGTATGCTTACATTTGCCCCGCTTGCAGAGGGAATGTGGCCAGTGACGTGAAGACAGGGCAAATAGACCATCGAAGGGTCTGTGGGAAGCAGTTTTCTGTCAAAGACGGCGTTGTGAAAGAGAAAGGTGGTAAACGGCAAGCTTGAACGCCGAGAAGAAGCCATTGATCTGGCTTTGGGGTACCTATTGAATTGTGTAAAGGCTGGCAAACGGCAAACTTGGACGCCGAAGAGAATTGATCTGGCCTTTGGGGTGCCTGTTGGCTGCGGGATGAAGCATGCCAAGAGAATGTTTAAGCGTTTGAGGGGGCGAACGGCAGGCTGGACCGCCTAGACGAAGCAATGGATGTGGCCTTGGGGCAGCTGTTACCTGCGCGGTTCGACGTTCCGAGAAGCTCTTATACAGTTGTAAGGGTGCGTGCCAATAAGAAGCCATTAATGTGTGGCCTTGGGGTGCCTGTTGGCTGCAGGATGAAGCATGCCAAGAGAATGTTTAAGCGATGTGGCCTTGGGGCAGCGCTATTGCCTGCGCGGTTCGGCGTTCCGAGAAGCTTCTGCACAGTTTGCAGGGTTTTAAGGGTTTTAAGGGTTTTGAAGGTTTTTAAGCGTTTAAGGGTTTTAAGCGTTTAAGGGCTGGCAAACGGCAGGCTTGGACGCCCATAAACATTGATGTTAGCCTTGGGGTGCCTGTTGGCTGCAGGATGAAGCATGCCAAGAGAATGTTTAAGCGATGTGGCCTTGGGGCTGCGCGGTTCGGCGTTCCGAGAAGCTTTTGCACAGTTTGCAGGGTTTTAAGGGTTTTAAGGAGGGTTTTAAGGGTTTTGAGGGTTTTAAAGCGTTTTAAGGGTTTTAAGCATTTAAGGGGTGGCAAACGGCAGGCTTGGACGCCCATAAGAAGCCATTGATGTGTGGCCTTGGGGTGCCTGTTGGCTGCAGGATGAAGCATGCCAAGAGAATGTTTAAGCGATGTGGCCTTGGGGCAGCGCTATTGCCTGCGCGGTTCGGCGTTCCGAGAAGCTTTTTTAAGCAAACGGCAGGCTTTGCCATTGATGTGTGGCCTTGGGGTGCCTGTTGGCTGCAGGATGAAGCATGCCAAGAGAATGTTTAAGCGATGTGGCCTTGGGGCAGCGCTATTGCCTGCGCGGTTCGGCGTTCCGAGAAGCTTTTGCACAGTTTGCAGGGTTTTAGGGGTTTTAAGGGTTTTGAGGGTTTTTAAGGGTTTCGAGGGTTTTTAAGCGTTTAAGGGCTAGCAAACGGCAGGCTTGGACGCCCATAAGCAGCCATTGATGTGTGGCCTTGGGGTGCCTGTTGGCTGCAGGATGAAGCATGCCAAGAGAATGTTTAAGCGATGTGGCCTTGGGGCAGCGCTATTGCCTGCGCGGTTCGGCGTTCCGATAAGCTTTTGCACAGTTTGCAGGGTTTTAAGGGTTTTGAGGGTGTAAGGGCTGGCAAACGGCAGGCTTGGACGCCCATAAGAACCCATTGATGTGTGGCCTTGGGGTGCCTGTCGGCTGCGGGATGAAGCAGCACAGTTTGCAGGGTTTTAAGGGTTTTGAGGGTTTTTAAGCGTTTTAAGGGTTTTAAGCGTTTAAGGGCTGGCAAACGGCAGGCTTGGACGCCCATAAGAAGCCATTGATGTGTGGCCTTGGGGTGCCTGTTGGCTGCAGGATGAAGCATGCCAAGAGAATGTTTAAGCGATGGGGCCTTGGGGCAGCGCTATTGCCTGCGCGGTTCGGCGTTCCGAGAAGCTTTTGCACAGTTTGCAGAGTTTTAAGGGTTTTAAGGGTTTTGAGGGTTTTTAAGCATTTAAGGGCTGGCAAACGGCAGGCTTGGGCGCCCATAAGAAGCCATCGATGTGTGGCCTTGGGGTGCCTGTTGGCTGCAGGATGAAGCATGCCAAGAGAATGTTTAAGCGATGTGGCCTTGGGGCAGCGCTATTGCCTGCGCGGTTCGGCGTTCCGAGGAGCTTTTGCACAGTTTGCAGGGTTTTAAGGGTTTTAAGGGTTTTAACGATTTTGAGGTCTTTAAGCGTTTTAAGAGTTTTTAAGCGTTTAAGGGCTGGCAAAAGGCAGGCTTGGACGCCCATAAGAAGCCATTGATGTGTGGCCTTGGGGTGCCTGTCGGCTGCGGGATGAAGCATGCCAAGAGAATGTTTAAGCGACGATGTGGCCTTGGGGCAGCGGCAGGAAGGGTTTAAGGGCTGGCAAACGGCAGGCTTGGACGCCCGAAAGAAGCCATTGATGTGGCCTTCGGTGCCTGTTAGCTGACGGATGGGTTTGAAGCGTGTAACGCCTGGTGAACGGTAGGCTGGACCGCCCAGAAGAAGCGGGGTCAGTTTAAGGGCTGGCAAACGGCAGGCTTGGACGCCCATAAGAAGCCATTGGTGTGGCATTGGGGTGCCTGTTGGCTGCGAGATGGGTTTGACCTTGGGAAGCTAAGAAGGAGAAGTTCCACACCTGCGGTGGTCCCAGGCGCCGCCCCTGCCTTGGCCAAGGCTGGGGTCGGCGGATTTCATCTGACACCACAGCTGGAGGGGTTGGAAAAAGAACAGGGTCATCCTACCCGAACGTTGTCGTTCAACAGCTCACACGTCTATGTTCTCAGGTTCTTCTCCGAAACTGGCGCAGGCAAGCACGTACCCCGGTGTGTGATGGTCGACTTGGCACCTTGGCAGTCATTGGTTGGATCAAGGCAGGGAGTATGGTCACCCCGCATGCCACCCCCAATTTCTGTTCTTCTGCGTCATCACCGATGTCATCATCATCTCCGTCATGATCATCATCACAGCCAGGATCAAAAAAAACTGTCCTCATCATCGTCACCATCATCATCATCATCGTCGTCATCATCATCACCATCATACCATCATTACCATCATCATCACCACCGTCATCATCATCATCATCATCGTCATCATCATCACCATCGTCATTATCACCATCAGCATCTTCACCAACACCATGATCATCAACATCAGCATCAACATGGACATCACCATTATCACCTTTATCACCATTATCACCTTTATCACCATCATCTTTATCATCATCATCATCACCAACAACGTCAACATCAACAAAATACTGACGCCAGCGCCATCATCATCACCATCATTTTCATCTTCATCAGCATCATCATCACCATCATCATCATCATCATCACCATCATCACCATCATCATCATTCTTCGCGATCATCGTAATCATCAGCGTCAGCGTTGTCATCGTGATCGTTATAGTCATCACCATTGTTGTTTTTTTTTCTAATCTTTTATTATCATTATTATCATTTTTTGCCCTCATCAGCTTCGTCGTCATTATCATCATCACCATCATCATCATCATCATCATCTTCATTACCAACACCGTCATTGTCAACATCAGCATCATCATCGTCGTCATCATCATCATCATCACCATCATATCATCATTACCATCATCATCACCACCGTCATTATCATCATCATCATCATCATCACCATCATCATCACCTCATCATCATCATCGTCATCATCATCACCATCGTCATTATCACCATCAGCATCTTCACCAACACCATGATCATCAACATCAGCATCAACATGGACATCACCATTATCACCTTTATCACCATTATCACCTTTATCACCATCATCTTTATCATCATCATCATTATCATCATCATCACCATCATCACCACCACCATCATCACCACCACCATCACCATCATCATCATCATCGTCATCATCATCATCACCATCATCATCATCATCGTCATCATCATCATCATCGTCATCATCATCATCATCATCATCGTCATCATCATCATCATCATCATCAACATCGGTGCAGTTGCACCATGGGGGGTTTCATCGCCACTCTTTGGATCCCCACCGGCCATTTCACAGTTTACTCCAGTGATGTTGAGGATGTGATTGGTTACGCCTGTGTCATTCCCATGTTTGCGCCTCAACCGGCAAAAATGCAAGCCTGCAAGCTGCTCAGGAACCGACAGTTGTTGATGAGGTGCGCACGGGCACCTACCGTCAGCTCTTCCATCCAGAACAGTTGATTTCCGGAAAAGAAGACGCGGCCAACAACTTTGCACGAGGTGGCTGGATGCATTTTTTCACATGTCTGGAACACACATGCACTGTCATTGTAGCGTTTTTTAATCGACTTGAGCTGCGTATCTTGCCTCATTTTCTTGCTTGAAGTGTCAGATTGTGGGTTTTATGTTTCGGTGTTTTCCTTTGAACTTCAATGCTGCCTTCTGGACGCCAACGGCAGTTGCTTGAGGTCACTATACCATTGGCAAAGAGATTGTGGATTTGGTCCTGGACAGGATTCGGAAATTGGCGGACAACTGCGCAGGAAACCCAGCTTCATCGAGTGTTTTCCATGCAAACAATCTATTCGTGCGAACAGCCAAACAATTTAGGGTTCGGTTTTTGTGAATGTTTGCAAGCAGGAACTGCAAGTATTTTCCCTTGCCAGATGTGCAGCTGCAATTTTCCTTGAGGACTGCAAGGGTTCTGCGTCTACAATGCTTGTGGAGGTGGCACTGGTTCTGGCCTGGGTTGCCTGATGTTGGAGCGTTTGTCAGTGGCATGACAGCATTTTAGAACGGCCCTCATGTTAAAGAATGCTGGCAGTTCCGTGCGTCTCTTGCATTCCCGCTGCATCCGGTTCGTGAAGCCGAACTGCGTCCTAAGGTGGATTACGGCAAAAAGAGCAAGATCTCCTTCACTGTGTGGTGCTGCCCACAGGTTGCCACAGCAGTTGTCGAACCCTACAACACCGCGACTTCGCAGTGGTTTATGTATTCGATTTTTTGGTCCCGTGGTTGTGTTTTTGGGATCCTTTGTCAAAGACAGACAGCCAAGATTTTAGCCCACAGTCCCAAAAAGGTTCTCTGCGTGCATTCATTGTTGGAGCACACGGACGTAACGATCATGTACGACAATGAAGCTCTCTACGATATTTGTCGCAGGAACTTGGACATTGAACGCCCAACTTACACTAATTTGAACAGGCTGATTGCCCAGATTATCTCGAGCTTGACAGCCTCCCTTCGCGACTTGTCTGATGAAGTAGAGCAGTCAAAGTAGGTTTCAGTTGCGCACAAGACGTCGTTATACACATGTACAGCATTCATCAAGGATAATGAAGGTTACCAATACATTCACACATATTGAAACGTAATATGGAGCACTTGTTTCAAATCCGGCCGCGCATACAAATTCATTTATTGACCAGTGGGGCGGAAGTTTCGGAAAGAGTAGAAAAGTGAAGCAGCGGGACATGATGGAATGAACGACTGGGTGAAACCAAATGACACCAGCACATGAAATCAAAGGAAATGAAATGAGATCACGAAGAGGGAAGGAAAGGAAAAGTTAGGGAAGGGAAGGGGAGAAAATCACATGAAATGAGAGACATGAAAGCCTGAAAGAATGAAAGAAAGAAGGATTGAACGAATGAACTGGCTGCATGGCTGAATGATTCACTGGCTGACTGACTGACTGACTGGCTGGCTGGCTGACTGACTGACTGACTGAGGGACGGACGGACACACGGCTGCGTGAGTCAAGTCTTCTTTGCGCAGCCTTAGTTTCCCCGAGCTTCTTTAGTGGGCTGCCTCTTCTCTGAGCCTCTTCTTCTCTGAGCTAGCTCTTCTGCAACCAACGTCTTCTCTTTACGATGCCTTGTCCCGTTTGGCAACCTCCTGTTTGAAATCCCACATAGCACGAAAGTCGCACCATGTCTAAAAACTGTCCGTCGCGCAGCTGTCGCAATGCGTTTGGCAACCTCGCAGCTGCAGGAGCGTCGGCGCCATTTAGCAACTTCCATCTGCAGTCCTGAATCGGCGGAGAGTTGCAGCGTCACTAAGATTCCTGTGCGCAGCTGTTCCAAGGTGTATCGCCACCCGAGTTCCAACCCTGCATAGCGTGGACGCACAAATGCGCAGACTCCGGCTATTCTCAGACCGTCACTTTTTAAGCGCTATTTTTGGCAGACTACAGCCCGCAACCGCCGTGGAAACAACCTTCCCTCAGCAAAGCCTTCGGGGGCACAATACCTCTTTAAAAACACATTGATTTGTGCACCTTTCATCCTTCCACCTGCAAACTCACACTCTCCCTGCCTCTTGCCGTGCGTAACGTTTCCATTGACTGCCGTACCAACTTCCGATTAGTGTTGCTACCTGTATGGTTGACATGCAAAGAAGCCCCCCACTCACATGTGTCCGCAACTCGGAAGTTTGCTATCATGTTTCCTTTCGCTATTCCATCCTCTCACACACATGTACAAGAATGTTCATCCGTGAAAAAAGAATATGCACGCTTGGAACCGCACGCAGCCATTCAGCTGCAAGTATGGATGTCTACATCTTTGTAATTGACCCTCGGGTATACAGACACATGCAGAGACATCGCATATATACATGTTAAATTTGCCTTTATATACATTTACCTTTTTGACCCAGGCAGACAGCAAGCAGACGGACCGACCAACGGACAGACCGGCAGGCAGACCGACAGGCAGACCGGCAGGCAGACGGACAGGCAGAACGACAGACGGACAGGCAGAACGACAGACAGACACATACACACATACAAAATACTTGCCTACCTACCTACCTACCTACCTAACTACCTATAGATATACATACATGCATAGACAGATGGACAAATAGACAGACAGATAGACGAATAAACAAACATAGACAAATAGACAGAAAGGCAGACAGACAGATAGATAGAAAGCTAGATGCGTTGGCACACAGATACATACATGTTTAGATAGATACATGCATACATGCTGGCACATGTGCTGGCAAACTCCACAAACACATACGTGTTCTAGAAAAGCAAATGTGTATCGCGCACAAACAGGCACAGGTACATTTATGCATGCGCACAGAAGTGCATACGGGCATACTTATTTGCATACACATGTGCTTGTGTACATGCGCACATACGAACATGTGGCATGTGTATACATACGGACCTGCAGGCAGATTTACATACACACATACATGCATGCACGCATGCGTAGGTACGTGTACAAGCACCCTCATTCAACAAGAACGGGTCAGTGACAATTTCTAGCGTATCCGCACATTACCTCGGCTGTGGCCATTTCAGTTTCCTTTCAATATCGCTATGGATAGAGAATGCCTGGTGCAGAAAATGAATAGGTCGACAGCCGAAAAAGTGACCAGGTTTTGATGGGGCATTGAATGTGGACATCACCGAGTGTCTTGGATTTGCTTTATTGATTGCCCCAAAGTTGTTCTGCATGTACGGATCCCTTTCCAGAAACGATTCGTTCGTTCGCAAACAACACGACCCGGCAGGTTCCAAACCAATTTGGTTCCATATCCGCGCATCCACTTCATGTTGACCTCCTATGCTCCAGTCATCTCCGCGGAGAAGGCATACCATGAGCAGCTTTCTGTGGCAGAGATCACCATGTCCGTGTTCGAACCAGCCTCGATGATGGTGAAGTGTGACCCCCGCCACGGCAAGTACATGGCTTGCTGCATGATGTACCGTGGAGACTCAGCTGAAAGTCTGATCACCGTCGCTTCCTGCCTTTGTTTCAAAGACCAGTCAAGCGCACGGTGGGTGCTTCCATGCACTTTGTCTCTGTGATTGACACCATCCTGCCGCGGCCCTTGTCCAATATGCATACATCCATGTCTTTTCCTCCTTCGCATAAGTCTATTCACTTGATTCAAAATGTTTTCGTTGGCCCAGGAGATGTGGTGCCAAAGGATGTGAATGCGGCAGTTGCCACCATCAAGACCAAGCGAACCATCCAGTTCGTGGATTGGTGCCCCACTGGCTTCAAGTGCGGCATCAACTATCAACCACCTACTGATGCTGGGGCTTGCTTAACGTCTTCTTTTCTCATGGGCTCACCCACTTGACTCGGGGAGGGCAGCTTTTTGGGGTATCTTATTTTGTTGGCAGTGATCAAATCCAAGGTGGTTCCTGGAGGTGATTTGGCCAAAGTCATGCGTGCCTGCTGCATGATATCAAACTCCACTGCCACTAGCACTGCAGTTGTTTGCTCCCGTGAATTTACATTGTCGGAACCAAAGAAGGATAAGAAGGATGGGGACACCTTTCGTGTTTAAATATTTTGCATGAAGTTCACGGGTTCTTTAGACCCCCAACAAATTACGAAGTTCTGGTGTGGAAAACATTGTTCCCACGCATTTTAACGTAACGAGCCCTATTCCAAACAGTTTCACTTTTGTCGGCGAAGACAACTCAAATGCTACCGTGCTAAGGCTGATTGTGCACACATCAAGGGACCCATCTTGGACTGAAAAAGTATGACCAGCCCAATCTTAACTTCAGGTTCGCATGTCTTTGTCGGACCAACTAGAAGCCCGGCAATGCTGTTTCGAAAACGCAACCTTGTGCCGCAGTTGTTGAGAAGTGGGTCCCAAATGTCTTGGTGAGCTTTGTGCCCCAGAGAGGGGTCGAGCGGGGATGTTTCAAGGCGATCGCAGAAGTCTTTTCTCGCATCGACCACAAGTTCGACCTCATGTAGCTGGACCGGCGTCTGCGCTTGGGGATTTGTCCTTCATGTCAGTCGTTAATAAGCGGTTTTAGAAAGTGTTTCGCGCAGGAGCAATAAGCTTGGATTCCAAAGGAGCCCTTGGTGTGAGAAAGTGTGCAGCTTGTGGTTTCTGGTTGCATAAGGCCCCGAAATTGGATGGCATATGTTGCCGCCTTGTGCCACAATTTGGCGCTGCAATCCTTGAGGTTCATCGTCGGGACATCAAACCTACTGTATATATAGCAATCAAATTATATATAGCTAAGGTACTCGAAACGTGCCTTTGTGCACCACTATGTCGGTGAAGGCATGGAAGAAGGTGAATTCTCCGAAGCACGTGAGGACTTGGCGGCCTTGGAGAAACTTGGCGTTTCGGGTCACAAGTCTGGTAAGGATGATCATGCTGGTGATGGTGATGATGGTGACGATGATGCTGATGCTGATGCTGATTCTGATGATGATGATGATGATGATGTCGTGATCAGCCTGATGACACTAAAGAACGTGTTGTTCTCGTTCTCGTTCTTGTTGTGGTTGTGGTTGTGGTTATGGTTGTGGTTGTGGTTGTGGTTATGGTTGTGGGTGTGGTTGTGGTTGTGGTTGTGGTGGTGGTGGTGGTTGTTGTTGTTGTTGTTGGTTGTTGGTTGTTGGTTGTTGGTTGTTGGTTGTTGGTTGTTGGTTGTTGGTTGTTGGTTGTTGGTTGTTGGTTGTTGGTTGTTGGTTGTTGGTTGTTGTTGTTGTTGTTGTTGCTGTTGTTGTTGTTGTTGTTGTTGTTGTTGTTGTTTTGGTTGTTGTTGGTTGTTGTTGGTTGTTGTTGGTTGTTGTTGGTTGTTGTTGGTTGTGGTTGTTGTTGTTGTTGTTGTTGTTGTGGTTGTTGTTGTGGTTGTGGTTGTGGTTGTGGTTGTTGTTCTTGTTGTTGTTGTTGTTGTTGCTGCTGCTGCTGCCGCCGCCGCTGCAGTTGCTGTCGTTGTTTCGGTGATGAATATGGTGGTGATGACGGTGAACATGATGATGAGGATGATGCTGGTTTCATGATAAAAATTGTGTGGGAGAAGGCGATGATGAGGTTTTTGCACTCATGTTTTGTTGACACTGAGGATGACGATGTTGATGACCGCTGTGATTGAGTTGATGTGCTTGACAACAAGTTTGTTTTTCTTTAAGTCCCGACCCATCTTTTCGCTTGAGTTTGGAACCTCCGTGTGGTGTTTGACCTTTGGCCTGCCCGCCACGCATGGCAGCTAGGAAAGATTACGAAGAGGTCGGCATCGAAACTGCAGAGGTGCCCTGTGCTCGATATGTTTAGATGTGCTCTGCGTTTGTGAAGAGTTTCATCCATCAAACGGGTGGTTCGGGACCATTTGTGTAGTTCATTTCGATTTCGAACGGTTTACATTGTTCTTGATTTTTTGCTTTTGTTTGCATCTATTTTGGGGTTTCGCGATTTGCTTGCTCGTCTTTCTGGCTGAGGGCGAAGGTGAAGAAGAAGGGTATGGAAACTTGGTTTGCTTACTCCGTTGTTTTGCTTTCCCCCGCATGGAATCCGGTATTTTGGGAAACATAGAAATTGTTTGTGTGTTTGGCATTTTTTAGCAAATCAAAGGAGATGAGTTCTGAGTCTCACCCGCGTGAGACGAAGACGGATATCCGACCAACATCCAGATGTTATGCGCAGCCGAACTGTGCATTCTGCGCGAGGTGCTGCCAAAATGAACGCAAGCCCAGTAGGTCACAAAATCTCACAAGAGGTCGGGTTTTTGATTTGTCATTTGTTTTTCATCAAAAATTGAGCTCCGTCCTTGCATCGAAAAAATCAGACAATGATAAATGCTATGGGACATTCAGGTAGTTGGGTGTTGCACTTCGGATGAAAAACGGTGGCCAAAACATGGCTGAACAATACAGTTGATATACCTGTTAGGATTTGGTCATAAATAGGCTGAAGAGTTATGACTGCTAAGATAGTTCATATTATTTCAATCCACCCTCGCGAAAGTAACATGTTATTCCAAGAAAAAATGCGAATATTAAAATCAATGAGTAATGAGTCAATGGGCCATCATTACACAAAATTAACGTTTTTCGGGTGAATCAGCCCAGGCAGCCCGGGTTCCGGAAGCTGGGGAGTTCTCACCAGACATATTGAGACTGCTGGGCCAACCGTGATTTCTCTGTCTTTGGCTCGTTGTTTTCTTTGTTAGTGGTTACTTGTTGGCTGCCACCTGCTTGATCGGTGAAAGGTGCTGAGGCGAATCCTGACTGAAGGTGGTCTCTTCTGATGATATCTGATGATTCTGTTTGGTTCCTTTCGGCTCAAGGATTTGTGCCTGAGGTGTGCCCCATCGCACGGTGTGCTTCCGACACGAAACCCATTTGTGCAACAACTCTCTTCAGTTCGTAGCCATGCGTGAGGCAATCTGCATCCATATTGGACAGGCTCGCGGCTCTGGGTGAGACAGGCTGTACATCTTTCGCTGTCGCATATCAATAAGTATGCACAGTACACGGTGTACACGTAACATCTACATCTTCAAGCATTGACCCTTCCCCACGCACATTCTTGACGATGAACTTCGAATAGTGATTATTTTGAAGCGAGAATGGATTGCTGTGACCTCACTGCCACAGGGCGGAGTTCAGATTGGAAATGCGCCGCTTGTCTGGACCCGTTGGACGTGTTGGATGCCATGAGAAGATGGGGGGCTGAACGCCAACTACATGCTGTGGCATTTCTTTGAAGTAGAAGCCATCATGTTCACAAGAGCACACATATCCCGTGTGGCTATAAATCAAACTGATCAACACGTGACCCAGGGAACTTCTCTCACAGGGAGAAGCCGCCATTCTCATTTATTTTTCACGGGGACTCCTTGGGTCATGGTTCGTTTTCTGAATTGTCATCTTTTTCCATGGTTCCATGACTTTTCCTTGAAATCATGGGTGTGTAGCTGGTCTTTGGTCCAGGTGCTGGGAGCTTTTCTGTTTGGAGCACGGCATCCAACCTGATGGCCAGATGCCTTCCGACAAGACCATCGGCCACTGGGACATGCATTTCTTATACTCTGCTGGTCTGCTTCTGGCAAGCATAGATTCAGAATGATTCAAATATGTCCCGGAAGTCGTTCTTGCGTTGCTGGCGAAATTGGGGTGAGGCAGGCAGCAGTTAGTACTAGTCAGTCTCATGACCTTTATCCTGAGAAGAAGTTGGACAGAGGTCCGGGGATTGATCATCTGCCCTATGGCGAAGAGAAAGAATTAACGGTCAGTGTCAATATCTTTGAAAAGCGCAAGGAACCAAGAGGTTTACACCGTATGATTTTTCCCCATCTGCTCAATTTGCTGGTTCATTCTTCACCTCAGCTTGCTCAGCGCTGTGGGAGGTGGTGGAGATGACGCATTCAATACGTTCCTTGGCGAGATGGCGGGATGACTTGGGGATGGATCATTTCTCAGGTGGTTGTGTCCTTCCAGTTCTTCCAGTCATCCAGAGGATCTCGACCTGTTATTTCATCTGACACCACAGCTGGAGGGGTTCGAAAAAGAACAGGGTCATCCTACCCGAACGTTGTCGTTCAACAGCTCACACGTCTATGTTCTCAGGTTCTTCTCCGAAACTGGCGCAGGCAAGCACGTACCCCGGTGTGTGATGGTCGACTTGGCACCTTGGCAGTCATTGGTTGGATCAAGATAGGGTGGTGGTGGTTGTGGCGGCGGCGGCGGTGATGGTGATGGTGATGCTGATGGTGATGGTGATATAAACGTAAAAAAATTGCTTGCGGTGATGTTTGCGATGGCTCTTATGAATACGGTGCTGACGATGATGATGATGACGACGATGATGATGGTGATGACGACAGGCAACGACGGTGGTGTTGTTGATGATGATGATGGTGATGATGATGATGATGATGGCTATGATGACCATCGTTGTGATTTTGAGTCTGGGTGTGATGATGATCATGACGGCGATGATGATGACATCGGTGATGATGCCAAGGAACAGAAACTGGGGTTGGCATGCGGTCTGGTCACCACCACCACCACCACCACCACCACCACGACCACGACTAGACCACCATCACCACCACCAGTATCATCATCCTCATCATCATCACAACTGTCAGCACCATTAACAACGCAACATAATCGCACGCATTCTGTCCGGTAATCATCACTGTCAACATCATCATCACCGTTATCATCACCATCATCGTCGTCATCATCATCATCGTCACCATAATCGTCATAATCATCATCGTCGTCATCATCATCATCATCACAATCTTCGCCATCATCGTAATCATCAGCGTCAATGTTGTCATCGTGATCGTCAAAGTCATCATCATCATCATCGTCATCATCACCATCATCATCTTCACCAACACTGTAATCATCAAAATCGGCATTAACGTCGATATCACCAGTATCATCATTATCATCATCATCATCATCATCATCATCGCAATCAACATCGGTGCAGTTGCACCATGGGCGGTTTCATCGCCACTCCATGGCTCCCCACCGGCCAGTTCACAGTTTACTCAAACGATGTTGATGATGTGATTGGTTACTCCCGTGTCATTCCCATGTTCGCGCCTCAACCGGCAAAAATGCAATCCTGCAAGCTGCTCAGGAACCGACAGTTGTTGATGAGGTGCGCACGGGCACCTACCGTCAGCTCTTCCATCCAGAACAGTTGATTTCCGGAAAAGAAGACGCGGCCAACAACTTTGCACGAGGTGGCCGGATGCATTTTTTTCACATTGCTGGAGCATACATGCACTGTCATTGTAGCGTTCTTTAATAGACTTGGGCCGTGTATCTTGCCTCATTTTCTTGCTTGAAGTGTCAGATTGTGGGTTTTATGTTTCGGTGTTTTCCTTTGAACTTCAACGCTGCCTTCTGGACGCCATCGGCAGTTGCTTGAGGTCACTACACCATTGGCAAAGAGATTGTGGATTTGGTCCTGGACAGGATTCGGAAATTGGCGGACAACTGCACAGGAAACCCAGCTTCATCGAGTGTTTTCCATGCAAACAATCTATGCGTGCGAGCAGCCAAACAATTTAGGGTTCGGTTTTTGTGAATGTTTGCAAGCAGGAACTGCAAGTATTTTCGCTTGCCAGATGTGCACCTGCAATTTTCCTTGAGGACTGCAAGGGTTCTGCGTCTACAATGCTTGTGGAGGTGGCACTGGTTCTGGCCTGGGTTGCCTGATGTTGGAGCGTTTGTCAGTGGCATGACAGCATTTTAGAACGGCTTTCATGTCAAAGAATGCTAGCAGTTCCGTGCGTCTCTTGCATTCCCGCTGCGTCCGGTTCGTGAAGCCGAACTGCGTCCTAAGGTGGATTACGGCAAAAAGAGCAAGATCTCCTTCACTGTGTGGTGCTGCCCACAGGTTGCCACAGCAGTTGTCGAACCCTACAACACCGCGACTTCGCAGTGGTTTATGTATTCGATTTTTTGGTCCCGTGGTTGTGTTTTTGGGATCCTTTGTCAAAGACAGACAGCCAAGATTTTAGCCCACAGTCCCAAAAAGGTTCTCTGCGTGCATTCATTGTTGGAGCACACGGACGTAACGATCATGTACGACAATGAAGCTCTCTACGATATTTGTCGCAGGAACTTGGACATTGAACGCCCAACTTACACTAATTTGAACAGGCTGATTGCCCAGATTATCTCGAGCTTGACAGCCTCCCTTCGCGACTTGTCTGATGAAGTAGAGCAGTCAAAGTAGGTTTCAGTTGCGCACAAGACGTCGTTATACACATGTACAGCATTCATCAAGGATAATGAAAGTTACCAATACATTCACACACATTGCAACGTAATATGGAGCACTTGTTTCAAATCCGGCCGCGCATACAAATTCATTTATTGACCAGTGGGGCGGAAGTTTCGGAAAGAGTAGAAAAGTGAAGCAGCGGGCCATGATGGAATGAACGGCTGGGTGAAACCAAATGACACCAGCACATGAAATCAAAGGAAATGAAATGAAATCACGAAGAGGGAAGGAAAGGAAAAGTTAGGGAAGGGAAGGGGAGAAAATCACATGAAATGAGAGACATGAAAGCCTGAAAGAATGAAAGAAAGAAGGATTGAACGAATGAACTGGCTGCATGGCTGAATGATTCACTGGCTGACTGACTGACTGATTGACTGGCTGGCTGGCTGGCTGACTGACTGACTGACTGAGGGACGGACGGACAGACGGACTGGCTGCGTGAGCCAAGTCTTCTTTGCACAGCCTTAGTTTCCCCGAGCTTCTTTAGTGGGCTGCCTCTTCTCTGAGCCTCTTCTTCTCTGAGCTAGCTCTTCTGCAACCAATGTCTTCTCTTTACGATGCCTTCAGCAACCTCCCGTTTGGCAACCTCCTGTTTGAAATCCCACATAGCACGAAAGTCGCACCATGTCTAAAAACTGTCCGTCGCGCAGCTGTCGCATTGCGTTTGGCAACCTCGCAGCTGCAGGAGCGTCGGCGCCATTTAGCAAATGGTAACCTCCATCTGCAGTCCTGAATCGGCGGAGAGTCGCAGCGTCACTAAGATTCCTGTGCGCAGCTGTTCCAAGGTGTATCGCCACCCGAGTTCCAACCCTGCATAGCGTGGACGCACAAATGCGCAGACTCCGGCTATTCTCAGACCGTCACTTTTTAAGCGCTATTTTGGCAGACTACAGCCCGCAACCGCCGTGGAAACAACCTTCCCTCAGCAAAGCCTTCGGGGGCACAATACCTATTTAAAAACACATTGATTTGTGCACCTTTCATCCTTCCACCTGCAAACTCACACTCTCCCTGCCTCTTGCCGTGCGTAGTACCAACTTCCGATTAGTGTTGCTACCTGTATGGTTGACATGCAAAGAAGCCCCCCACTCACATGTGTCCGCAACTCGGAAGTTTGCTATCATGATGTTTCCTTTCGCTATTCCATCCTCTCACACACATGTACAAGAATGTTCATCCGTGAAAAAAGAATATGCACGCTTCGAACCGCACACAGCCATTCAGCTGCAAGTATGGATGTCTACATCTTTGTAATTAACCCTCGGGTATACAGACACATGCAGAGACATCGCATATACATGTTAAATTTGCCTTTATATACATTTACCTTTTTGACCCAGGCAGACAGCAAGCAGACGGACCGACCAACGGACAGACCGGCAGGCAGACCGACAGGCAGACCGGCAGGCAGACGGACAGGCAGAACGACAGACAGACACATACACACATACAAAAGACTTGCCTACCTACCTACCTACCTAACTACCTATAGATATACATACATGCATAGACAGATAGACAAATAGACAGACAGATAGACGAATAAACAAACATAGACAAATAGACAGAAAGGCAGACAGACAGAGAGATAGAAAGCTAGATGCGTTGGCACACAGATACATGTTTAGATAGATACATGCATACATGCTGGCACATGCGCAGGCAAACTGCACAAACACATACGTGTTCTAGAAAAGCACATGTGTATTGCGCACAAACAGGCACAGGTACATTTATGCATGCGCACAGAAGTACATACGGGCATACTTATTTGCATACACATGTGCTTGTGTACATGCGCACATACGAACATGTGGCATGTGTATACATACGGACCTGCAGGCAGATTTACATACATACATACATACATGCGTGCACGCATGCGTAGGTACGTGTACAAGCACGCTCATTCAACAAGAACCGGTCAGTGACAATTTCTACCGTATCCGCACATTACCTCGACTGTGGCCATTTCAGTTTCCTTTCAATATCGCTATGGATAGAGAATGCCTGGTGCAGAAAATGAATAGGTCGACAGCCGAAAAAGTGACCAGGTTTTGATGGGGCATTGAATGTGGACATCACCGAGTGTCTTGGATTTGCTTTATTGATTGCCCCCAAGTTGTTCTGCATGTACGGATCCCTTTCCAGAAACGATTCGTTCGTTCGCAAACAACACTACCCTGCAGGTTCCAAACCAATTTGGTTCCATATCCGCGCATCCACTTCATGTTGACCTCCTATGCTCCAGTCATCTCCGCGGAGAAGGCATACCATGAGCAGCTTTCTGTGGCAGAGATCACCATGTCCGTGTTCGAACCAGCCTCGATGATGGTGAAGTGTGACCCCCGCCACGGCAAGTACATGGCTTGCTGCATGATGTACCGTGGAGACTCAGCTGAAAGTCTGATCACCGTCGCTTACTGCCTTTGTTTCAAAGACCAGTCAAGCGCACGGTGGGTGCTTCCATGCACTTTGTCTCTGTGATTGACACCATCCTGCCACGGCCCTTCTCCAATATGCATACATCCATGTCTTTTTCTTTCTCCTTTGCATAAGTTTATTCACTTGATTCAAAATGCATTCGTTGGCCCAGGAGATGTGGTGCCAAAGGATGTGAATGCGGCAGTTGCCACCATCAAGACCAAGCGAACCATCCAGTTCGTGGATTGGTGCCCCACTGGCTTCAAGTGCGGCATCAACTATCAACCACCTACTGATGCTGGGGCTTGCTTAACGTCTTCTGTTCTCATGGGCTCACCCACTTGACTCGGGGAGGGCATCTTTGGGGGTATCTTATTTTGTTGGCAGTGGTCAAATCCAAGGTGGTTCCTGGAGGTGATTTGGCCAAAGTCATGCGTGCCTGCTGCATGATATCAAATTCCACTGCCACTAGCACTGCAGTTGTTTGCTCCGGTGAATTTACATTGTCGGAACCAAAGAAGGATAAGAAGGATGGGGACACCTCCGTGTTTAAATAGTTTGCATGAAGTTCGCGGGTTCTTTAGACCCCCAACAAATTACGAAGTTCGGGGGTGGAAAACATTGTTCCCACGCATTTTAACGTAACGAGCCCTATTCCAAACAGTTTCACTTTTGTCGGCGAAGACAATTCAAATGCTACCGTGCTAAGGCTGATTGTGCACACATCAAGGGACCCATCTTGGACTGAAAAAGTATGATCAGCCCAATCTTAACTTCAGGTTCGCATGTCTTTATCGGACCAACTAGAAGCCCGGCAATGCTGTTTTCGAAAACGCAACCTTGTGCCGCAGTTGTTGAGAAGTGGGTCCCAAATGTCTTGGTGAGCTTTGTGCCCCAGAGAGGGGTCGAGCGGGGATGTTTCAAGGCGATCGCAGAAGTCTTTTCTCGCATCGACCACAAGTTCGACCTCATGTAGCTGGACCGGCGTCTGCGCTTGGGGATTTGTCCTTCATGTCAGTCGTTAATAAGCGGTTTTAGAAAGTGTTTCGTGCAGGAGCAATAAGCTTGGATCCCAAAGGAGCCCTTGATGTGAGAAAGTGTGCAGCTTGTGGTTTCTGGTTGCATAAGGCCCCGAAATTGGATGGCATATGTTGTCGCCTTGTGCCACACTTTGGCGCTGCAATCCTTGAGGTTCATCGTCGGGACATCAAACCTACTGTATATATAGCAATCAAATTATATATAGCTAAGGTACTCGAAACGTGCCTTTGTGCACCACTATGTCGGTGAAGGCATGGAAGAAGGTGAATTCTCCGAAGCACGTGAGGACTTGGCGGCCTTGGAGAAACTTGGCGTTTCGGGTCACAAGTCTGGTAAGGATGATCATGCTGGTGATGGTGATGATGATGACGATGGTGATGATGATGATGATGGTGATGATGATGATGATGATGTGGTGATCAGCCTGATGACAATAAAGAACATGGTGTTCTCGTTCTCGTTCTTGTTGTGGTTGTGGTTGTGGTTATGGTTATGGTTGTGGTTGTGGTTATGGTTGTGGTTGTGGTTGTTGTTGTCGTTGTTGTCGTTGTCGTTGTCGTTGTCGTGTCGTTGTGGTTGTGGTTGTGGTTGTGGTTGTGGTTGTGATTGTGGTTGTGGTTGTGGTCGTGGTCGTGGTCGTCGTTGTTGTTGTTGTTGTTGGTTGTTGGTTGTTGGTTGTTGGTTGTTGGTTGTTGGCTGTTGGCTGTTGGCTGTTGGCTGTTGGCTGTTGGCTGTTGGCTGTTGGCTGTTGGCTGTTGATGTGGCTGTTGGATGTTGGTGTTGGGGGATGTGGCGTTGGCTGTGTGGTTGGTTGGTGTTGTTGTTGGTTGTTGTTTTTGTTGTTGGTTGTTGGTTGTTGTTGGTTGTTGGTTGTTGTTGTTGTTGTGGTTGGTTGGTTGGTGTTGTTGGTTGTTGGTTGTTGGTTGGTGGTTGGTGGTTGTTGGTTGTTGGTTGTTGGTTGTTGGTTGTTGGTTGTTGGTTGTTGGTTGTTGGTTGTTGGTTGTTGGTTGTTGGTTGTTGGTTGTTGGTTGTTGGGTGTTGGTTGTTGGTTGTGGTTGTGGTTGTGGTTGTTGTTGTTGTTGTTGTTGTTGATGTTGTGGTCGTCGTCGTCGTCGTGGTCGTCGTGGTCGTCGTCGTCGTCGTCGTCGTCGTGGTCGTCGTCGTCGTCGTCGTTGTCGTCGTCGTCGTTGTCGTTGTTGTCGTTGTTGTCGTTGTTGTTGTTGTTGCTGCTGCTGCCGCTGCAGTTGCCGTTGTTTCGGTGATGAATATGGCGGTGATGACGGTGAACATGATGATGAGGATGATGCTGGTTTCATGATGAAAATGCTGTGGGAGAAGGCGATGATGAGGTTTTTGCACTGATGTTTTGTTGACACTGAGGATGATGATGTTGATGACCGTTGTGATTGAGTTGATGTGCTTGACAACAAGTTTGTTTTTCTTTAAGTCCCAACCCATCTATACCCATCTTTTCTGTTGAGTTTGGAACCTCCGTGTGGTGTTTGACCTTTGGCCTGCCTGCCACGCATGGCAGCTAGGAAAGATTACGAAGAGGTCGGCATCGAAACTGCAGAGGTGCTCTGTGCTGAGATGTTTAGATGTGCTCTGCGTTTGTGAAGAGTTTCATCCATCAAACGGGTGGTTCGGGACCATTTGTGTAGTTCATGTCGATTTCAAACGGTTTACATTGTTCTTGATTTCTTGCTTTTGTTTGCATCTAATTTGGGGTTTCGCGATTTGATTGCTCGTCTTTCTGGCTGAGGGCGAAGGTGAAGAAGAAGGGTATGGAAACTTGGTTTGCTTACCCCGTTGTTTTGTTTTCCCCCGCATGGAATCCGGTATTTTGGGAAACATAGAAATTGTTTGTGTGTTTGGCATTTTTTAGCAAATCAAAGGAGATGAGTTCTGAGTCTCACCCGCGTGAGACGAAGACGGATATCCGACCAACATCCAGATGTGATGCGCAGCCGAACTCTGTGCATTCTGCGCGAGGTGCTGCCAAAATGAACGCAAACCCAGTAGGTCACAAAATCTCACAAGAGGTCGGGTTTTTGATTTGTCATTTGTTTTTCATCAAAAATTGAGTTCCGTCCTTGCATCGGAAAATTCAGACAATGATAAATGCCGTGGGACATTCAGGTAGTTGGGTGTTGCACTTCCGATGAAAAACAGTGGCCAAAACATGGCTGAACAATGCAGCTGATATACCTGTTAGGATTTGGTCATAAATAGGCTGAAGAGTTATGACTGCTAAGATAGTTCATATTATTTCAATCCACCCTCGCGAAAGTAACATGTTATTCCAAGAAAAAATGCGAATATTAAAATCAATGAGTAATGAGTCAATGAGCCATCACTACACAAATTTAACGTTTTTCGGGTGAATCAGCCCAGGCAGCCTGGGTTCCGGAAGCTGGGGAGTTCTCACCAGACATATTGAGACTGCTGGGCCAGCCGTGATTTCTCTGTCTTTGGCTCGTTGTTTTCTTGGTTAGTGGTTACTTGTTGGCTGCCACCTGTTTGATCGGTGAAAGGTGCTGAGGCGAATCCTGACTGAAGGTGGTCTCTTCTGATGATATCTGATGATTCTGTTTGGTTCCTTTCGGCTCAAGGATTTGTGCCTGAGGTGTGCCCCATCGCACGGTGTGCTTCCGACACGAAACCCATTTGTGCAACAACTCTCTTCAGTTCGTAGCCATGCGTGAGGCAATCTGCATCCATATTGGACAGGCCTGCGGCTGGTTGGGCTCTGGGTGAGACAGTCTGTACATCTTTCGCTGTCGCATATCAACAGATATATGCACAGTACACGGTGTACACGTAACATCTACATCTTCAAGCATTGACCCTTCCCCACGCACATTCTTGACGATGAACTTCGAATAGTGGTTGTTTTGAAGCGAGAATGGATTGCTGTGACCTCACTGCCACAGGGCGGAGTTCAGATTGGAAATGCGCCGCTTGTCTGGACCCGTTGGACGTGTTGGATGCCATGAGAAGATGGGGGGCTGAACGCCAACTACATGCTGTGGCATTTCTTTGAAGTAGAAGCCATCATGTTCACAAGAGCACACATATCCCGTGTGGCTATAAATCAAACTGATCAACACGTGACCCAGGGAACTTCTCTCACAGGGAGAAACCACCATTCTCATTTATTTTCCACGGGGACTCCTTTGGTCATGGTTCGTTTTCTGCTTTTAGGCACCTTTTTTCCATGGTTCCATGACTTTTCCTTGAAATCATGGGTGTGTAGCTGGTCTTTGGTCCAGGTGCTGGGAGCTTTTCTGTTTGGGGCACGGCATCCAACCTGATGGCCAGATGCCTTCCGACAAGACCATCGGCCACTGGGACATGCATTTCTTATACTCTGCTGGTCTGCTTCTGGCAAGCATAGATTCAGAATGATTCAAATATGTCCCGGAAGTCGTTCTTGCGTTGCTGGCGAAATTGGGGTGAGGCAGGCAGCAGTTAGTACTAGTCAGTCTCATGACCTTTATCCTGAGAAGAAGTTGGACAGAGGTCCGGGGATTGATCATCTGCCCTATGGTGAAGAGAAAGAATTAACGGTCAGTGTCAATATCTTTGAAAAGCGCAAGGAACCAAGAGGTCTACACCGTATGATTTTTCCCCATCTGCTCAATTTGCTGGTTCATTCTTCACCTCAGCTTGCTATGCGCTGTGGGAGGTGGTGGAGATGACGCATTCAATACGTTCCTTGGCGAGATGGCGGGATGACTTGGGGATGGATCATTTCTCAGGTGGTTGTGTCCTTCCAGTTCTTCCAGCCCTCCAGAGGATCTCGACGTGTTATTTCATCTGACACCACAGCTGGAGGGGTTGGAAAAAGAACAGGGTCATCCTACCCGAACGTTGTCGTTCAACAGCTCACACGTCTATGTTCTCAGGTTCTTCTCCGAAACTGGCGCGGGCAAGCACGTACCCCGGTGTGTGATGGTCGACTTGGCACCTTGGCAGTCATTGGTTGGATCAAGATAGGGTGGTGGTGGTTGTGGCGGCGGCGGCGGTGATGGTGATGGTGATGCTGATGGTGATGGTGATATAAACGTAAAACAATTGTTTGCGGTGATGTTTGCGATGGCTCTTTTGAATACGGTGCTGACGATGATGATGATGACGACGATGATGATGGTGATGACGACGGTAACGGCGGTGGTGTTGATGATGATGATGATGATGGTGATGATGATGATGATGGTGATGATGATGATGATGGCTATGATGACGATGGTTGTGATTTTGAGTCTGGGTGTGATGATGATCATGACGGCGATGATGATGACATCGGTGATGATGCCAAGGAACAGAAACTGGGGTTGGCATGCGGTCTGGTCACCACCACCACCACCACCACCACCACCACGACCACGACTAGACCACCATCACCACCACCAGTATCATCATCCTCATCATCATCACAACTGTCAGCACCATTAACAACGCAACATAATCGCACGCATTCTGTCCGGTAATCATCACTGTCAACATCATCATCACCGTTATCATCACCATCATCGTCGTCATCATCATCATCGTCACCATAATCGTCATAATCATCATCGTCGTCATCATCATCATCATCACAATCTTCGCCATCATCGTAATCATCAGCGTCAATGTTGTCATCGTGATCGTCAAAGTCATCATCATCATCATCGTCATCATCACCATCATCATCTTCACCAACACTGTAATCATCAAAATCGGCATTAACGTCGATATCACCAGTATCATCATTATCATCATCATCATCATCATCATCATCGCAATCAACATCGGTGCAGTTGCACCATGGGCGGTTTCATCGCCACTCCATGGCTCCCCACCGGCCAGTTCACAGTTTACTCAAACGATGTTGATGATGTGATTGGTTACTCCCGTGTCATTCCCATGTTCGCGCCTCAACCGGCAAAAATGCAATCCTGCAAGCTGCTCAGGAACCGACAGTTGTTGATGAGGTGCGCACGGGCACCTACCGTCAGCTCTTCCATCCAGAACAGTTGATTTCCGGAAAAGAAGACGCGGCCAACAACTTTGCACGAGGTGGCCGGATGCATTTTTTTCACATTGCTGGAGCATACATGCACTGTCATTGTAGCGTTCTTTAATAGACTTGGGCCGTGTATCTTGCCTCATTTTCTTGCTTGAAGTGTCAGATTGTGGGTTTTATGTTTCGGTATTTTGTTTTGAACTCCAACGCTGACTTCTGGACGCCATCGGCAGTTGCACGAGGTCACTATACCATTGGCAAAGAGATTGTGGATTTGGTCCTGGACAGGATTCGGAAATTGGCGGACAACTGCACAGGAAACCCAGCTTCATCGAGTGTTTTCCATGCAAACAATCTATGCGTGCGAGCAGCCAAACAATTTAGGGTTCTGTTTTTGTTAATGTTTGCAAGCCAGAACTGCAAGTATTTTCGCTTGCCAGATGTGCACCTGCAATTTTCCTTGAGGACTGCAAGGGTTCTGCGTCTACAATGCTTGTGGAGGTGGCACTGGTTCTGGCCTGGGTTGCCTGATGTTGGAGCGTTTGTCAGTGGCATGACAGCATTTTAGAACGGCTTTCATGTCAAAGAATGCTAGCAGTTCCCTGCGTCTCTTGCATTCCCGCTGCGTCCGGTTCGTGAAGCCGAACTGCGTCCTAAGGTGGATTACGGCAAAAAGAGCAAGATCTCCTTCACTGTGTGGTGCTGCCCACAGGTTGCCACAGCAGTTGTCGAACCCTACAACACCGCGACTTCGCAGTGGTTTATGTATTCGATTTTTTGGTCCCGTGGTTGTGTTTTTGGGATCCTTTGTCAAAGACAGACAGCCAAGATTTTAGCCCACAGTCCCAAAAAGGTTCTCTGCGTGCATTCATTGTTGGAGCACACGGACGTAACGATCATGTACGACAATGAAGCTCTCTACGATATTTGTCGCAGGAACTTGGACATTGAACGCCCAACTTACACTAATTTGAACAGGCTGATTGCCCAGATTATCTCGAGCTTGACCGCCTCCCTTCGCGACTTGTCTGATGAAGTAGAGCAGTCAAAGTAGGTTTCAGTTGCGCACAAGACGTCGTTATACACATGTACAGCATTCATCAAGGATAGTGAAGGTTACCAATACATTCACACATTGAAACGTAATATGGAGCACTTGTTTCAAATCCGGCCGCGCATACAAATTCATTTATTTACCAGTGGGGCGGAAGTTTCGGAAAGAGTAGAAAAGTGAAGCAACTGTACATGATGGAATGAACGACTGGGTGAAACCAAATGACACCAGCACATGAAATCAAAGGAAATGAAATGAAATCACGAAGAGGGAAGGAAAGGAAAAGTTAGGGAAGGGAAGGGGAGAAAATCACATGAAATGAGAGAAATGAAAGCCTGAAAGAATGAAAGAAAGAAGGATTGAACGAATGAACTGGCTGCATGGCTGAATGATTCACTGGCTGACTGACTGACTGACTGGCTGGCTAACTGACTGACTGGCTGACTGACTGACTGAGGGACGGACGGACAGACGGACTGGCTGCGTGAGCCAAGTCTTCTTTGCGCAGCCTTAGTTTCCCCGAGCTTCTTTAGCAGGCTGCCTCTTCTCTGAGCCTCTTCTTCTCTGAGCTAGCTCTTCTGCAACCAATGTCTTCTCTTTACGATGCCTTGAGCAACCTCCCGTTTGGCAACCTCCTGTTTGAAATCCCACATAGCACGAAAGTCGCACCATGTCTAAAAACTGTCCGTGGGTTCGACGTCCTCCTCGTGGGTGATCCAGCGGACGACCATCACTGAGTTACTGAAGTGACGGCGGTGGTCGGCAAAGGCGCAGGGGGTCAACATGTTTCACGCGACTTACCTGCCAGCAGTGCAATGTTTGCCATGTCACATCATAGCACTGTGCCACATGAACCCAACTCAAATGTTTTCTCCAATGGGGTAGGGGCTGCTGCGTCCCTATCTGACTTCAGCAGCATTCGTCACTTTCGTTCCAGTGGCCCAGTTCCCAGCAGTAGTAATACACTCCATGATGTTCTTCAAGGGAATCTTCATGAGACTAGTTTTGTACAGAGCAATCGCAATCGTAAGAGGCGAGAGCGCCGCCAAGCAAGGATGCAAAGGAAACAAGAGACAAACCGACACATGAAACGTAGAATGATTTGGAACAGGATGCAGAGGGAAGAAAGGATTGCACGAGACCAGGCAGCTGACCAGAAACAGCTACCACATATTCAGGTGCCTGCCCAGCCGGGCTATGTTAGGATTGGCCATATTTTATATTGAAAAGAGCAACCCTGAAAAACTTGAACAGTTGGTGTGTCTTGCAGCACACCGGGGCTGGGAGGTAACTATAGTCTCCGCATGCTGTCCTACAGCCAGGGGTGCTAGACAGAATCCCCAGGTAAACTGTTGGCACTGGAAGTGGGAGGGATGGGAGCTGATCGACACAGGATCTGTAGGAATCCTCCTCAACCCTGACTGGAGCCACGCATGGCATACACACCGTGCCCCCAAATACCGGTCACCCACCGGACGTGTGTTATCCCTTGTGCTACCCAGAGACCCCTTAAGCGATACCGGGCAACGCCCTCCTTCATGGCTTGTCACAGCAGTTTGGGCCCCTTTCTCTACTTCGACGGTCGAAGAACTTGACACGTTTTGGGATGAAATTGCATGTGCCACACGCAGAGAATGTCAATTCAGACCGGAATCAAGGCTCACTGCCACACTTCATGAACATACCCTGAGCAAAAGAAGAAGATCGAGCCGCAGGTCATCTATTTGAAGTTGAGCGGCCAACACTACGAATGGCTCAAGCCTCTCAAAGAAATCAGTGAGGAGACGCATGCGATGTGGCTGAGCACGGCCAAGCTCCGCCCACCAACTCTGAAAGGTGGCGGCAAAAGGAGCTCCAAAAGGTCCCTGCTCAGCTCATGTTGACACAAGATGTTATCAATTGTCGATGGGGACGCATAGCTCTCTCTTGAATAACGACAACTTCATCATCAGTGGCAAGGTCGATAGCATTGCTGAGTTGTCGTTGATATGCGGCGTTCTTAGGATTGAAAACAAAAGCTAAAGCAAAAACTCCGAAATCAAGTGACAAGTCCCTGGACGCTTCGCCTGCCAGCATCCCGGGATTGAAACAGAAGACACACGTGGCCAAAAAGGCCGCGAGTGCAACACATGACATGCATGCCAGCAGCAGTGCCTCAGCATGCAAAGACTCAGAGGCATTAAGCATTTTGGGTCTCCAACAAAATGCACACACTCGCAAGTCAGCAGGCAGCCAGTCTCTTGACAGCTCGGCCGCCAGCATCTTGGGCTTACGGAAACAGCCTCAAGGTGCCAAGAAGGCCAGCAAAGCCCCACTAGACAACCCAGAAGAAATCCCCCCGGCCCAGGACCAAAGGCCGGTGACCATTTGCGATGCCCCGGGGGATGGACACCGCCACCAGGGACAAAAACTGCTCAGTATACTAAAGCTGCGCAACACTGGCACAAATGCCGGGGAGAGAAGCCTCCCCAGGCCCCCAAAAAGCAAAAACTTGCCATTCTTGCCCAGGCGGGCCAAACTGCAGCTCAGATAGCCAAAGGTTCAGCGGAAGCTTCTTGGACAACTTCGACCAAGGAGATCAGTGAGAAACACCCACAGCTTGCCAGCAGCATCTGCCAGCCCAACTTTGATGTCCCCTTCTATTCACCAAAAATGGGGCGCCAGTTCCCATGCAAAGTTTGTGGTCAACAGAGGGGATTCAATCGCATGAGACGCTTCCCGTGCAAGAAGCGACCTGCCGATATTACCATTCGCCAGTGGCAAACGACAATCTTCGGAAAATTCCTCGACCCAGGTCGAAAATCTTCAGAAACCAGATCTCGAAAGGATCCAGCATGGAGAAGGCGGGCCGCAGACAAAGCGGCCACGAAACGCCGCGAAAATGGGGCTCTGGAAGGACAGGGCCGCAGACGGGATTTGCTGAAGAAACACGAGTGACAGGAACGCCAAAAAGCCTGGAACATTTTATCACTGAATTGCACTGTGCTCACCAGAGCACGTTTACTGACAATCTTGAATCATGCCAACACTCAAGAAGCTGATTTCATCTTTTTGCAAGAAACACGACACCACGCTCCAACCTTGCCTTGGGCAGCTCGAGCTGCCGCAGATCTAGGATGGAATATTCACCTCTCTGAGCCGCCGCCCTATAATGCTAGAGACACACCCAAACAGGGTGGCACGGCGGTACTTTGGAAGAAAACCTTAAACACAGGAAAAAGTAGCATTTTGCCTTTTGCCTTTACAATCACGTGGCATCCACAGCCACCGTAATTGTCAAATTACTTTTCCTCACCTCTCAATAATGTCTGCCTACGGACCAGCTAAGGCATGCGACCGTAAATGGTTCTCGGAAGTAATGTTTGATAGCCACGCTTCCCAAAAACTTTGTCAAATGGTCATTGGTGATTTCAACTGGGGTAATCCTTATGATCATCTTATTCCCGAAAGCTAGAATATGGCCACTCCAAAAACCACAGCCCATTCTGGTACTGTACCAACTAGGGCTTTGTGCACTCACCCGGTGCAACAAGTTCAAGCCACGCCTTTGCCAGGTATACCAACTCATTTAGCGGTGCTCTACAAGGTGCGGTCACCGCTTGCCAGTGAAAGGCCTGAGACTCACCGCATGAGGCCCCGGAGATGTGCTAGCTTCAGTTGGAATGCCACGTCTGGTATTTCAAATGCACAGCTGGACCATATCATTTCTGAAGTGAATTATGTTTGCCCACACTTGGATGCATCACACTCGCTAGTGGACCGCTGGCGACAGTGGCATAGCCGCGTGGAAAAAGCATTTGAAGTCTCTGTCCAAGATGGACATGCTGAAAAAACATCCAAGGCCGAACGGCCAAAAGGATCGCTACCCACTTTTAGACCCAGTGATTCATTCCCTGCTCACAGGCATCCGCAAAGTTTGCTTCACCGTAGGTTGCTTGGGCTGCACAGGTCTTTTGCTGAACTTAGTAGGCAGGGTTTTCACAACGACATGCATATGCCAGGTGGCCTGATTAGACGCATGAATGTGGCGCTGCTGGCCGCGAACCAGCAGCCTTGTTCAAACACTTGCAGCATGCAAGCTGCATTTGCTATCCTTGATAACCTGATCAGGAAAGAGGAAGAAAACACAGCTTCTCAGAAAAGACAAGCTTGGAAAAGGAATTTTAAGACTTTCAGTCAAAGCATTTGGAAGCCTGCCAAAATGATTCTTAAGGATCCCCAGCTTAACTCTAGTTTTTCTGCTCACGATGCGTAAAGACTGGGAACCACACTGGTGCCCGTCAAAAAACATGGCGCGCACAGCTAAAGCCAGCTGGCGTAAAATTGCAGACGACGCAGACTTTGGTGTAGTTTCAGAAGAGTCTCCTGACTTGACCCTCCCAAACTGGGACGACTTTGCTGCAAGCATGATGAAAGCTTCCGGCAGCGCCGGCTTTGACGGCTGGACTGCAACTGAGGTTCATGCAATGCTTAAGCATCTCAAACCTTTTGCCAAGGAGCTTTACGAACTCTGGTGTGAAACTTCACTTCTTTGTGCGACACAACGGGTTGTTGACTCGGAAGTTAACTGTTTGCTTTGGCCATGGAAAGTTGTAAGCATTCCCAAAAAGACCCCTTTTGATTCTAGACCCATCAGCATATCTAGTGTTTTACTTCGTCTATGGCACAGTTCCCTGCTACGAATTTGCCCACATCCCCCTGAGGGTCAGTGGTGTGGGAAAATCAACACTGCAGTTACTCATGCAACAGCTAGCTTTTTTGCTGCAGAGCCTGCTCATATCGCCGAGACCGACTTGAGTAAGGCCTTTGACCATTTATGGCCTGCTGTGGCCACGTCAGCCTTAAAGTATCTTGGTGCACCCAGCACGGTTGTTGGGACTGTCCACCATGCGTGGCATGGACCCAGGGTTTGCACTGTAGCCAGCGACATGGCAGGCCCATTTTGTCCCATTCGAGGAATTCCCCAAGGCGACCCTATTAGTCCCTTGGCTTTAGGTGCTAGCTTGGGTCCTTGGTCAAAAACGGTCCAGCAGATCGATCCTTTAATCAAGGCATGGATGATCACACGATTGCTATCACACGAGCAGGTAGCAGGGACCTTCTCAGCGCGGCCCTGTCCTTCACCAGACACTTTGACCAACAGGTGGGTTTCCAAATCAACAGTGACTAAACTCAGGTTTGGTCTTGCGAAGACCACACACCCACTGACTTCGTCCTTGAACATTTAGGCATTAAATACAACCCCGCCAATGTCAATTCTCTCATCACACCTAAGGACCCTTTGAAATTTGAAATGGCCATTCAAGGACTCTCCCATTGCCCGGGGAATATTGAAGTAAGAAGTAAACTTGTTATGGCTTTCATTCGTTCCCTTCAAGATTGGGCCTCACCACTGTTCACGCCAGGAACCAGGCAAGATGCCAAGGCACTGTTTCGTGCAGTGACGCGCGCGAAAGCAACTTGGTGGTGTTAAGCTAGGTTTTGGTGTCAACACATTGACCTCCATCCCAGGTTTGGAATGGCTATTGGCGGGTTGTGTAACGCCAGCAGGCTTCTCCAGTACTCATGCCAGCGTTTAACTAACGTAATCAAAATGCATTGCGCCGTTCTCAAACTCAAACTTGTTCGCATTAACTCCTCACAAATCGTTGTGCAAACTTGCGATTCAACATTGCAGTGCGGGCAGCAGGCCGGCAACCATGTAGGTGATTTTGACCAGACCACCACTCTTGAAGCCACCGATCCTGACGATGTTGATCCTCGTATCAGACATGCTCTACGGATCAGGGCTCGCAAGCTTGTTCTCCGGGAGATCCAACGCGACAGGTTTGACTTCGAAGGTGCTGATAAGATTGACTTGGAAATTTACTCACACAAAAAATGGAAGCTTTTTCTTAAATCTCTTTCCACACAGGATAAGAACACCTTGATGATCTGGCAATCAGGTGCTATTTGGACACAAACACGTAGATTCTATCGACCCAATAATTCTGACACTCGCGCGGCATGTTTCTTTTGTGATGAGGCACAAGCCAGCGCCAAACACTTCTTTTGCCATTGTCCCAAGTTTGCCAGCTTGAGATTGCAACTGCAAAGCCAGTGCTCCATCCCACCTGATTGGTGGGAAAACCAACCAAGATGCACCAGCAAATCTGGCTGACTAACTTATTCGAGTGCGCAAACACTCGACATGAGAGTACAGCGTGTGATCGCTGCCAATCAATTAGGCATACATATCGCCAACATAGTTTTTGCAATGAAGAAAGAGCTGAACCTTTGACTTTAACATTAACAGTTCCACACCTAGGAACTTAAAACTTTGCTGTGGTCACTTGATCTTTCCGAAGCGTTAACCTGTGACATGTGCAACTAAACCATTTCATACTAGTGTGGGCATTACACTCCAGCGATGATGAACTTTCCTGGATCTTGCAGGGGCTCTACGCTGTGGAGTCAGTTCACCGCTGGTTCCCCCTGCGTCTTAACCCAGAGTCAGGTTGGCGCAGATGAACAACAAAAAAAGAAGAAGAAGAAGGGTTCCGGAGAAGGTTCCGGAGGTTCCGGGAGGCTTCGGTGCAGGGCCAGGTCAGGTTCAGCAGGGCCCACGGAAACCCAGCTGGGGTGTTTCCAGCGCTTGGCTTCGCAGCACGCTTCAGAAAGAATTGTGAAAATAAAACGTTGTGGCTGTTGGGGATACCACCGAAGCTTATTGAGCACTATTTTGGCAGACTACATACAGCCCGCAACCGTGGAAACAACCTTCCCTCAGCAAAGCCTTTGGGGGCACAATGCCTATTTAAAAACACATTAATTTGTGCACCTTTCATCCTTTCACCTGCAAACTCACACACACACACTCTCTCTCTCTCTGCCTCTTGCTGTGCGTAACGTTTTCATTGACTGCTGTATCAATTTCCCGATTAGTGTTGCTACCTGTATGGTTGACATGCTAAGAAGCCCCCCACTGACATGTGTCCGCAACTCGGAAGTTTGCTACAAGGTTTCCTGTCGCTATTCCATCCTCTTACACGCACATGTACAAGATGTTCATCCGTGAAAAAAGAATGTGCACACTTGGAACCACACACAGCCATTCAGCTGCAAGCATGGATGTCTACATCTTTGTAATTGACCCTTGGGTATACAGACACATGTAGACACACACATATATACATGTTAAATTTACATCTATATACATATACATCATATACCTTTTGACCCAGGCAGACAGCAAACAGACAGACAGACCAACGGACAGACCGGCAGGCAGACCGGCAGGCAGACCGGCAGGCAGACCGACAGGCAGACCGGCAGGCAGACGGACAGGCAGAACGACAGACAGACGCATACACACATACAAAATACCTACCTACCTACCTACCTAGCTAGCTAGCTACCTACCTATAGCTACCTATAGCTACCTATAGCTACCTATAGCTACCTATAGCTACCTATAGCTACCTATAGCTACCTATAGCTACCTATAGCTACCTATAGCTACCTATAGCTACCTATAGCTACCTATAGCTACCTAGCTACCTAGCTACCTACCTACCTACCTATAGATATGCATACATGCATAGACAGGTAGACAGATAGACAGACAGCAAACATAGACAGATAGGCAGAAAGACAGACAGACAGATAGATAGAAAGCTAGATGCATAGGTACACAGATACATACATATTTAGATAGATACATGCATACATGCTGTCACATGCGCAGACAAACTGCACAAACACATATGTGTTCTAGAAAAGCAAGTGTGTAATGTGCACAAATAGGTACAGGTACATTTTTGCATGCGCACAGAAGTACATACGAGCACACTTATTTGCATACATATGTGCTTGTGTACCTGCGCACATACGAACATGTGGCGTGTGTATACATACGGACCTGCAGGCAGATTTACATACATACATGCATGCACGCATGCGTAGGTACGTGTACAAGCACACTCATTCAACAAGAACGGGTCAGTGACAATTTCTACCGTATCCGCACATTACCTCGACTTTGGCCATTTCAGTTTCCTTTCAATATCGATATGGACAGAGAATGCCTGGTGCAGAAAATGAATAAGTCGACAGCCGAAAAAGTGACCAGGTTTTGATGGGGCATTGAATGTGGACATCACTGAGTGTCTTGGATTTGCTTTATTGATTGCCCCAAAGTTGTTCTGCATGTACGGATCCCTTTCCAGAAACGATTCGTTCGTTCGCAAACAACACGACCCGGCAGGTTCCAAACGAATTTGGTTCCATATCCGCGCATCCACTTCATGTTGACCTCCTATGCTCCAGTCATCTCCGCGGAGAAGGCATACCATGAGCAGCTTTCTGTGGCAGAGATCACCATGTCCGTGTTCGAACCAGCCTCGATGATGGTGAAGTGTGCCCCCCGCCACGGCAAGTACATGGCTTGCTGCATGATGTACCGTGGAGACTCAGCTGAAAGTCTGATCACCTTCGCTGCCTTTTTTTTCAAAGACCAGTGAAGCGCACGGTGGGTGCTTCCATGCACTTTGTCTCTGTCACTATCCTGCCACGGCCCTTCTCCAATATGCATACATCCATGTCTTTTTCTTTCTCCTTTGCATAAGTTTATTCACTTGATTCAAAATGCATTCGTTGGCCCAGGAGATGTGGTGCCAAAGGATGTGAATGCGGCAGTTGCCACCATCAAGACCAAGCGAACCATCCAGTTCGTGGATTGGTGCCCCACTGGCTTCAAGTGCGGCATCAACTATCAACCACCTACTGATGCTGGGGCTTGCTTAACGTCTTCTTTGTTCATGTGCTCACCCACTTGACTTGGGGAGGGCATCTCTTTGGAGTATCTTATTATGTTGGCAGTGATCAAATCCAAGGTGGTTCCTGGAGGTGATTTGGCCAAAGTCATGCGCGCCTGCTGCATGATATCAAACTCCACTGCCACTAGCACTGCAGTTTTTTGCTCCGGTGAATTTGCACTGTCGGAACCAAAGAAGGATGGGGACCTCAATGTTTACATATTTTGCGTGAAGTTCACAAGTTCTTTAGACCCCCAACAAATTATGAAGTTCTGGGGTGGAAAACATTGTTCCCATGCATTTTAACGAGCCCTATTCCAAACAGTTTCACCTCTGTCTGCGAAGACAACTCAAACGCTACCGTGCTAAGGCTGATTGTGTACACATCAAGGACCCATCTTGGACTGAAAAAGTTTGACCAGCCCAATCTTAACTTCAGGTTCACATGTGTTTATCGGACCAGCTAGAAGTCCGGCAATGCTGTTTCGAAAACGCAACCTTGTGCCGCAGTTGTTGAGAAGTGGGTCCCAAATGTCTTGGTGAGCTTTGTGCCCCAGAGAGGGGTCGAGCGGGGATGTTTTAAGGCGATCGCAGAAGTCTTTTCTCGCATCGACCACAAGTTCGACCTCATGTAGCTGGGCCGGCCTCGGCGCTTGGGCATTTGTGCCTTCATGTCAGTCGTTCATAAACGCTTTCAGAAAGTGTTTCGTGCAGGAGCAATAAGCTTGGATTCCAAAGCAGCCCTTGGTGTGAGAAAGTGTGCAGCTTGTGGTTTCTGGTTGCGTAAGGCCCCGAAATTTTATGGCATATGTTGCCACCTTGTGCCACACTTTGGCGCTGCAATCCTTGAGGTTCATCGTCGGGACACCAAAATAGATCAGCCAAGGTACTCGAAACGTGCCTTTGTGCACCACTATGTCGGTGAAGGCATGGAAGAAGGTGAATTCTCCGAAGCCCGTGAGGACTTGGCGGCCTTGGAGAAACTTGGCGTTTTGGGTCACGAGTCTGGTAAAGATGATCATGCTGGTGATGATGACGATGATGATGATGATGATGGTGATGATGTGATGTGGTGATCAGCGTGATGACAACAAAGAACATGTCGCGCTCCTTCTTGTTGTGGTTGCGGTTATGGTTGTTGTGGTTGTTGTGGTTGTTGTGGTTGTTGTGGTTGTGGTGTGGGCGTGTTGTGGTGTTGTTGGTTAGCTGGTTGTTTTTGGTGGTGGGTATGTGTGGTGTTGTTAGTTGTTGAGCGTGGTTTGATGTGGGTGTTGTTGTATTGGTGTTGTATGTTGTTGTGTTGTGCTTTGTTTGTTGTGTTCTGGGATAGCTTGTTGTTGTTGTTGTTGTTGTGGTTGTTGTTGTTGCTGTTGTTGTTGTGGTTGTTGGTTGTTGGTTGTTGGTTGTTGTTGTTGTTGTTGCTGCTGCTGTTGCTGCTGCTGTTGCTGTTGCTGTCGTTGTTTCTGTGATGAATATGGTGGTTATGATGGTGAACATGATGATGAGGATGATGCTGATTTGAAAATGAAGATGGTGTGGGAGAAGGCGATGATGATGTTTTTGCACGCATGTTCTGTTGATGCTGAGGATGATGATGTTGATGACCACTGTGATGGAGTTGATGTGCTTGACAACAAGTTTGATTTGAAAAGATGTTTTTACAACCCATCTTTTCTGTTGAGCTTGGAACCTCCGTGTGGTGTTTGACCTTTGACCTGCCTGCCACGCATGGCAGCTAGGAAAGATTACGAAGAGGTCGGCATCGAAACTGCAGAGGTGCCCTGTGCTCGATATGTTTAGATGGGTTCTGCGTTTGTGAAGAGTTTCATCCATCAAACGGGTGGTTCGAGACCATTTGTGTAGTTCCTTTCGATTTCAAACGGTTCACATTGTTCTTGATTTCTTGATTTTGTTTGCATCAGTTTTCGGGGTTCGCGATTTGATTGCCCGTCTTTCTGGCTGAGGGCGAAGGTGAAGAAGAAGGGTATGGAAACTTGGTTAGCTTACCATTTTGTTTTGTTTTCCCTGCATGGAATCCGGTATTTTGGGAAGTATAATAAAAGGAACTTGTTTGTATGTTTGGCATTTTTGAGCAAATCAAAGGAGATGAGTTCTGAGTCTCACCCGCGTGAGACGAAGACGGATATCCGACCAACATCCAGATGTGATGCGCAGCCGAACTCTGTGCATTCTGCGCGAGGTGCTGCCAAAATGAACGCCGATCCTGAAGGCCACAAAATCTCACAAGAGGTCAGGTTTTAATTTGTCGTTTGTTTTTCATCAAAAATTGAGTTCCGTCCTTGCATCGGAAAATTCAGACAATGATAAATGCCATGGGACATTCAGGTAGTTGGGTGTTGCACTTCGGATGAAAAACGGTGGCCAAAACATGGCTTAACAATACAGTTGATATACCTGTTGGATTTGGTCATACATAGGCTGAAGAGTTATGACTGCTAAGATAGTTCATATTATTTCCAACCAGCCCCACGAAAGTAACATGTTACTTCAAGAAAAACGCAAAAAAAAATCATGAATCAATGAGTAATGAGTCAATGAGCCATCATTAAACAAATTTAATGTTTTTCGGGTGAATCAGCCCAGGCAGCCCCGGTTCCGGAAGCTGGGGAGTTCTCACCAGACATATTGAGACTGCTGGGCCAGCCGTGATTTCTCTGTCTTTGGCTCGTTGTTTTCTTTGTTAGTGGTTACTTGTTGGCTGCCACTTGTTTGATTGGTGAAAGGTGCTGAGGCGAATCCTGACTGAAGGTGGTCTCTTCTGATGATATCTGATGATTCTGTTTGGTTCCTTTCGGCTCAAGGATTTGTGCCTGAGGTGTGCCCCATCGCACGGTGTGCTTCCGACACAAAACCCATTTGTGCAACAACTCTCTTCAGTTCGTAGCCATGCGTGAGGCAATCTGCATCCATATTGGACAGGCCTGCGGCTGGTTGGGCTCTGGGTGAGACAGGCTGTACATCTTTCGCTGTCGCATATCAATAAATATGCACAGTACACGGTGTACACGTAACATCTACATCTTCAAGCATTGACCCTTCCCCATGCACATTCTTGACGATGAACTTCGAATAGTGATTGTTTTGAAGCGAGAATGGATTGCTGTGACCTCACTGCCACAGGGCGGAGTTCAGATTGGAAATGCGCCGCTTGTCTGGACCCGTTGGACGTGTTGGATGCCATGAGAAGATGGGGGGCTGAACGCCAACTACATGCTGTGGCATTTCTTTGAAGTAGAAGCCATCATGTTCACAAGAGCACACATATCCCGTGTGGCTATAAATCAAACTGATCAACACGTGACCCAGGGAACTTCTCTCACAGGGAGAAACCACCATTCTCATTTATTTTCCACGGGGACTCCTTTGGTCATGGTTCGTTTTCTGCTTTTAGGCACCTTTTTTCCATGGTTCCATGACTTTTCCTTGAAATCATGGGTGTGTAGCTGGTCTTTGGTCCAGGTGCTGGGAGCTTTTCTGTTTGGAGCACGGCATCCAACCTGATGGCCAGATGCCTTCCGACAAGACCATCGGCCACTGGGACATGCATTTCTTATACTCTGCTGGTCTGCTTCTGGCAAGCATAGATTCAGAATGATTCAAATATGTACCGGAAGTCGTTCTTGCGTTGCTGGCGAAATTGGGGTGAGGCAGGCAGCAGTTAGTACTAGTCAGTCTCATGACCTTTATCCTGAGAAGAAGTTGGACAGAGGTCCGGGATTGATCATCTGCCCTATGGTGAAGAGAAAGAATTAACGGTCAGTGTCATTATCTTTGAAAAGCGCAAGGAACCAAGAGGTCTACACCGTATGATTTTTCCCCATCTGCTCAATTTGCTGGTTCATTTTTCACCTCAGCTTGCAAAGCGGTGTGGGAGGTGGTGGAGATGACGCATTCAATACGTTCCTTGGATGACTTGGGGATGGATCGTTTCTCAGGTGGTTGTGTCCTTTCGTAGGACAGTTGCAAACTTTGACATGGGTAATTAAGTCTTCAGAATGTAGAAGTTTGGTGGCAGCAACGCACCATGTCGCATGATGAACGATCGGGGACTGTAGTCCCAAACTTGCATCACATCCACATGGGCACCCCCGAAGTGATCATTTGAAGGGGCATCAAAGTGACACACGAAAACGCAATCTTTGGCGAAGAATTGTTTTGTGAAAGCTAGTGAAGGAGAAAGCAAGTAAGTAGCGCGTCGCCAGTGTCTGACATGGGTCATTAGTGGCTGCACTTGCCTTCTCCTTGTTGGCAAAATGGTTTTTCCCGTAGGTGGAATTCCGGCTCCTCTTACCTGCCCGTCCATGGTTGGTTGACCGGCTTTTCTGGCTCTTGGATTCGGCTGTCATGCTTGCTCCATCATGCAGAAGTTAATAAATCCAGTTCTTCCAGCCCTCCAATTTTGATCCTTTTTGTATGGCATTTCGCTGGCGTCCCCAAAGGATCTTGACCTGTTATTTCATCTGACACCACAGCTGGAGGGGCTGGAAAAAGAACAGGGTCATCCTACCCGAACGTTGTCGTTCAACAGCTCACACGTCTATGTTCTCAGGTTCTTCTCCGAAACTGGCGCAGGCAAGCACGTACCCCGGTGTGTGATGGTCGACTTGGCACCTTGGCAGTCATTGGTTGGATCAAGATAGGGTGGTGGTGGTGGTGGCGGCGGTGCCGGCGGTGATGATGATGATGATGATGATGATGATGATGATGGCTATGATGACGATGGTTGTGATTTTGAGTCTGGGTGTGATGATGATCATGACGGCGATGATGATGACATCGGTGATGATGCCAAGGAACAGAAACTGGGGTTGGCATGCGGTCTAGTCACCACCGTCACCACCGTCACCACCGTCACCACCGTCACCACCGTCACCACCGTCACCACCGTCACCACCGTCACCACCGTCACCACCGTCACCACCACCACCACCACCACCACGACGACTAGACCACCATCACCACCACCAGTATCATCATCCTCATCATCATCACAACTGTCAGCACCATTAACAACGCCATCAAAAACATAATCGCACGCATTCTATACGGTAATCATCACTGTCAACATCATCATCACCGTTATCATCACCATCATCGTCGTCATCATCCCCTGAGCATCGCCTTTTGATTACAATCAATTAGCCCCTATGATTTTTAAATTGATTTTTTTTTGAAGAGGTAAAATCAAAAGGGAAAAATCATGACTTGGAGGCAATTTGGCAGGAATTTCCTTTTTGATTTTGCTTGTTTTGGATGGATGCTTTTCTTTTGATTTTTTTGGTGTTTTTCCAGGCCTGTCTAGTAGCAAGTTTGCTGCTGCTGCACATGTTTTTTTCATATGTTTCTGCAGCTGTTTGTAGCTCAAACATATAGAAATCAACATACAATAAATATATATACACACATCAAAAATGGAAAGCTTTGGAAAAGGCAAAAGTGACATCTGTGGAAGTGAAGGCTTTGGAAAAGGCCAAGGTGAAGGCTTTAGAAAAGGCAAAAGTGAAGGCTTTGGAAAAGGCCAAACTGAAGGCTGTGGAAAAGGCGATGAAGGCTTTGGAAAAGGCACAGGAAAAGGTGGTGTCAGACACTTTCCAAAACCTTACATCGATTCAGGTCTGCTATACAAAGTATTGGCAGACAATGTGTTGGTTTTGAAGAACCTGGGCAGCTATGAGCATGTCTCCAAAGCCAATTGCCCTTGCCCAAAAGGGTTAGTCCACACCATTGGGCTCTGGAAGTCAGTGCTGAAACTAGAACCTTCTGGAGAGGTCCATCCTCAACCTCTGAGGACAGCACTGATCAGCCTGCTGGCTGAGAGGCCAGAGCTCAATTGCACCTCGAGCTCTGGCCAGGTGTGGGCTAACCTGAGAATGGAAAGGATCTCTTGCATCCTCTTCCATGTGAGGAAGCTGGGCAGAGATGGGCTCACATCTGCTGCTGCCAAACTCTGCAGAGATGATTTCTCACTGCTGCAGCAAGGTTTGAAGCTGCTGGAAATCCCAGATGCTTTGGAAAAGGTACCTAAACCAGTGGCACTTCCTTTGGAAAAGGGAAGAGCAGCAGAAAACTCAAATAGAAAGCTGAAAAAAGAAAACATTGATGTTTCCATGGATAGCAAAGGTTTCCCCAAGATGTTTGAAGACAGCAATGCAGGCACTCCAAAGAAAACAGGCACTTCCTCTGGTGCTGCAATGTGCATTGCCAGAAGAAGGCCTGGGCAAATGGTATCTTTGGAAAAGGATGGTTTGCAAGCTGCCTTGGGGTATGGGAAAAAACCATTGAAAAGGCCAGCATCTGCTTTGGAAAAGGCATTGAAAAGGCCTGCATCTGCTTTGGAAAAGGTAGAGAAAGCAAGGCCCAAGAAAGATGCAGGCAAGACAGAAAAGAAGAACCATGCAAAAACCTCTTTGGAAAAGGAGAAGAGAAAGCCTTGGCTCAAGATCAAGAAAACAGTGGCCTGGAAAAAACCCAGATCTTACTTGACAGGCACCACAGAAAAAGGTGGAAAGTTGAAGCTGATTGTGGAAGTGTCTGGTGCTAGGTGCCCAGATTGGCACAGCCAAATGGTTGATGAGATTTGGGCTTCTTTGGAAAAGGAAGCATTGACAAAGTCAGAGGCCATAGCCCTGAGGGAGAAACTTTGCAAGGAATGGGGTGCCAACTGGTAGATGCTGCATGTGCACCTCAAGCATTTGGAAAAGTGCTCTGCTCCAGCAATTTTGAAGCAAGTGGCTGCCTTTGGAAAAGGGCATGCTTCTGAGAAGTGTCTGGCAAGGCAAGCCCCAACATGGGGCCAGCCTAGATCTGACCAATTTTGCTTGAGGAAAAAAGTGCATCCAAGAAGGCACTGGGGCCAGGAGGGGTTAGGCTGGTGTCACCCAAAAACATACCACTTCAACCCCCCTTAAGTAATAAAATATATACTTTTTACACACATATATATATAACCACAGCTGTTTTTTAAATAGGAATATACCACATGTGCATATATGTGTATATATATATATGTATATATGTATACTATGTATGTATGTATGTATGTATGTATGTATGTATGTATGTATGTATGTATGTATGTATGTATGTATGTATGTATGTATGTATGTATGTGTGTATGTATGTGTGTGTATGTGTATATCAATAGACATATATATATATATTTATGCACCCAAGCCTGTTTTCAAACATGTTGTCAAACATGCATGGTTTGTTCTTGTATAAAGTTGTAAGAAACTGTTTGCACCTAAAAAACATGCATGTCTTATGTGCTCTTTGAAAAAGGGGCAGTTAGTTTTGAGTTCCAATGCATTATATGTTTCTGCAGCTGTTTTAAACTCAGCTAAGAGCAGGCTCACAGCAAACACCACACTTACAACACATAACAATTTTGCTAACAATTTCACAGCTACAACTCACAGCAGCATATAGGTCGGGACAAGCAACATAACAAGTAACACTCACTAGGTCACAGCAACAACACAAACTTTTGTAGTTGGGGTTGGGGAATCCAAGGGTTAAAACAACCCTTTCACTGGGTTTGGAAAAGCCTTAGGTTTTGGAAAAGACCTTGGTTTTGGAAAAGACCTTGGTTTTGGAAAAGACCTAGGTTTTGGAAAAGACCTAGGTTTTGGAAAAGACCTGGGTTTTGGAAAAGGCCTTGGCTGAAAGAACCCAGCTGCCATGTCAAACCAGTGGGATGACTGGGATGACTGGGAAGACTGGGATGACTGGGAAGACTGGCAGGACTGGGGGGAGCCAAACAGGTATGGGTTTTATGGCCTGAACTGCAAGAACAGGCCATCAGGCACAGGCACAACCCATTCCAACAGAAGGGAGGCCAGAAGGAATCTCCAATGGGACAACCTTACCAAGGCTGTCCCAGACACAGAGGAGACCCTGGCCTCCCAAGCTGCAGCTTTGGAAAAGGCTGCAGAGAAAGCCAAAAAGAAACTGGAAGAGATGAAGGAAAAAAGGGAAGAAGAAGAAGAGGAAGAAGAGGCAGAAGAGGCCTCTTCTTCCACCAATGTGAACTACAGGGGCAAAAAAAAGAAGCAGAGGTCCAAGTCCACCAAAAAAGCTGCTTTGGAAAAGGCAGCAGGAAGTGCTTTGGAAAAAGCAAAAGGTGATGAGCCAGCTTTGGAAAAGGCTGAGGCTGAGGGCACAATCAGAAGGGGAAGGAGGGCCAAGCATGGCCAAAAGGAACTGCTTATGGAAAAGGAGGAGGAGGAGGAACTCCCTTTGGAAAAGGGGAAGAAAACAAAGCAGGAGCAAGATGTGTCTTTGGAAAAGGGCACCAAAACACAAAAGAAGTCTTTGGAAAAGGACCCCCAGGGAGTGGTTTTGAAGCCAGCTGCCAAAAACCCTCCCAAAGCAAAGCTGGTCCCAGCAGAAAAGCCTTTGGAAAAGGGCAAAGAGGAGAAGGCCATCTGTGTGGTGGACTGGCACCATACCCTTGAGGTCAGGGACATGGTGCCAGAAAGCCACATCAAGGCCTTAAGGGGGCTGGTCAAGGCCACCAAAGAGGTCCACATAGTGAGCTATGTGGAAAGTGAAAAAAGGGAAAGGCAGGTCAAGAAAGATGCCAGGGACTTCCTTCCCAAGGACCTGTTCGAGCAGTTGAAAGTTCACTGCACTTGGAAAAGGACAGGTCCAGGGGGAAAAAAGGAAGTCTGCAAGTACCTTGGGGCCTCTGTGATTTTTGATGATTCACCAGAGGTGGCCCAGGAGTGCTTGCAAGGTGGCTTGATGGTTTTTGCCATCTGCACAAAGTGGTGCAGGCATGGTGATATGCCTCAAAGCATGGTTTTCAGTGACTTTGCTGAGGCAGTGGAGGCTTACCTTGAAATTTCAAAGGTAAAAGCTTTGGAAAAGGCAGCCTCCAAAAGGTTTAGGAAAAGACCTGAGCCATGCCATGCCTTTGGAAAAGGGCTGCACCACAAAAAGCCTTTGGAAAAGGGCACCAAAGCCACCAAAGCAAAACAAGAGCCTTTGGAAAAGGGCTGCACCACAAAAAGCCTTTGGAAAAGGGCACAAAAGCAAAACAAGAGCCTTTGGAAAAGGGCCCCAAGCCTTTGAGAAAGGGTTCAAAACTTTTGGGAAACAGTTTCAATCCAGTTTCACCAGCAGAACCTTTGGAAAAGGGTTCAAAACTTTTGGAAAAGAGTTTGAATTCAGTTTCACCAGCAAAGTGTACAGAAACCAGCAGGCCCACAAGTGGCCAGCTGGAAAAAAACAACCAACTAATGAAGAATAGTGAAAATGAAATATAAATAATAAAATAAATAGTTTAATTATAAACATATCTAAAGAAATTCTAAAATGAATATATTTTTCATGATAGCAATTTGAATTGTATCAGGAAAGGCTTCAGAAATGTTTACCTTTAGTCAAACCATAATGGAACATTATAAACAAATCTATGTATATATTTGAATGTTTATATTTAAAATATTTTTTACAGAAAAGAAAATTAGATAGAGATAAAAAAAAGGTGCCAAACACAAACACTGAAAACAAAAGCAAAACAAAACATGTGCATGTGAACTTTATTTGTTTGTAATTTTGATAAGAGCCCTTTTCCAAAGGCTTCTGCTGACAAAATTCCAGGAATCAGTAAAACCCAAAAACAAATTCACTGGAATTTCATTTGAATTCAAACAAAAATCACTTGAATTCAAAAAAATCAAAAAAAACAAATCTGATCAAATCTGATCAAATCTGATCAAATTTGATGATTTGATCAGATTTGATCAGATTTGATCAGATTTGATCAGATTTGATTTTTCTGTTTTTTTTTGATATTGTCTGATTTTTTTTTGAATTCAAGTGAGTTTTTTCTGGTTTCACAAGTTTTTTTCTTGTATGTTTTTAGTTCCAACCATTTTTTGGGTTTCAATGCAAATTGGCTTTGCTGAATCCCAGTGAAATTTTGGCTCAAAAACTGAAGCAACCTTAGTTGCCAAGTTGTGTTTAGGATCTATGGGACCTAAGAAAAACATGAAAGCAATGAAAAAAGGCAACATGGGTTTGGGAAAGCCCAGTAGTGTGAAAAATCCAAAGACAGTAATGAAAAAAGCCAAAGCCAAGGCAAAGAAAAAAGCAACTGGCTCCAAAAATGCTGCTTTGGAAAAGGCAGCCAAAGCCAAGTCCAAAAATGATCTGAACAGGTCCAATTTGGAAAAGTTGGGCAAAATGTCACTGGATGAAAAAATCAAAGCAGCTGCTACCCAAGGAGGAACCAGTGAAGAGCAAGCCCAAACTTTGAAGGACAGCCTCACCAAGGAGGAACATGCAAAGGTTTGGTCCAGACACCAGACACATTTGAAAAATAACCCTTTGGAAAAGGGGGAACTGGAAGGCATGAGCAAGAAGGAGAAAGGCATGAGGGCTGCCCAGTGGCTTATGGATACCTCTGGGAGGAAGTACCTCCATGCCTCCAGGGAAGTGGTGGCCAAGCAAAAAACCACCAAAATGGACAGCTGGATGTCAGAGAAGCAGGCCACTGACAAGTTTGGGTGGGATGAGCTGGTGCTGCACTGCAACTCTGGCAGAGTTGTGTGGCGCCAAGACCCAGCCACACCAGGTGTCTACCAGCACAAAGACCTCCAAGATTTCCATGGCCAGGTGGAAGTCTCAAGGGGATCCAAATGGCAACAGGGACAGGAAATGGAACCTGGAGATGAGGAGCAGGACAGGTTCAACACCCTGTACCACCAAGATGCCATGTCCCTTGGTTTGGAGGACATAGAAGGTGGGAAAGGCAAAGGCTTTGGAAAAGGCAAAGGCTTTGGAAAAGGCAAAGGAAAAGACAAAGGAGCAGGCTTTGGAAAAGGCCAGAAGCAATTGGCCATCAAGGACAAAGATGATGAGGATGAAGAAGAAGAGGAAGAAGATGAAGAGAAAGAACTCAAGGAAGCTTTGAAAAATGCAAGGAAAGCAAGGGACACAGTGGCCAGCACACAAAGTGATTTGGAGCTGGCTTTGGAAAAGGCCAGCCCAAAGCTGAGCAGGCAGGGTAAGGCTGGAGCTGAAGGTTGGTCCAGCCAACTGACCAAAGTTTTGTCTCAGCTGAAGATGGCTTTGAGTGGCAAAAAGAAAACCACAAGCTCTGCTTTGAAGGCCATCTTGGAAGAAAGTGCCAAGCTGGTGAAGGGTGCCAAAGATGAAGCAAAAGAACTGAAACAGCTGGCCCACAAGGAAGCTTCCCTGGCTGGAAGCAAGAGGTCTAGGGGCAGCAAGTAAGATTTTGGAAAAGATCATTGCATGCCAGGCAGCAAAAGCATTTGGAAAAGTGCTGGTGGAAAGCATTTGGGAAAGTGCTTGCTTTGGGGCATGTGCAGCCTTTGGGAAAGGGCAATTTTGGGTAAATTGGCAGCCTTTGGCTTAGGAGTAGCTCTTCCAAAATGGGAGAAGCCACTGCACACAACAATATAGACCCATAGGCGACAAAAGATAGCTGTCTGCAGCTTGGGGGAAGGGTGGGGGGTAGGGACAAAGTAAAATGGCAAAAATGCACTATAACATATTTCTTGAAATCAGCACCACCAAAAGGAAGGAAATGAAGTTGTAAAGGCAAGGTTTCAAATTGTACTGGTAGTTTTTGTAATATTGGGTGTGTTTTTTGTTTTATTTTTTACAGTCCCACATATGTGTGTCAGGGATATCTATATATATATATCTATATATATATATATTTATATGTATATCTAAAGAAATACACACACACATATATATATATTTAAAAGCTAAATATAAATATAAATATATATATATAAATATATATATAAATATATATATATGTGTGTGTGTGGGCAATAGCCATCCCCCTAGGTAGCAATAGCCTCCACCCTCACTCTCCTTCTTTTGCAACAGGTATATGTTTCTGCAGCTGTTTTCAGCTTCTGTTCAAACTTGTAGGAAGGGGCTTTGGAAAAGGCAAGGGGCTTTGGAAAAGGCAAGGGGCTTTGGAAAAGGCAAGGGGCTTTGGAAAAGGCCAGCAGAGAGCCATGACAAAGAGGCTCAGAGGCTGGCAGCTAGAATATGAATCAGGGAAGGCACCTAAGGCCAGAGCCAGCAAAGCTTTGGAAAAGGCAGATGGTTCTGTTGCAGAATCAGCTTTAGCAAACAAATTGCTGAACCTTTGGGCAAAAGGAGTCCTCAGTGCAACATTACTTCAGTCCTTGGCAGCCTCTGCTATTCAGGATGGTGCCCAGCATCAAGACCTTGTGGCAATCGCACAAACAGGCAATTGGGGGTCCCAGCCTGGAAATTGCCATAGACAAATCATGAACCATTTTTGCTCCAATGTGCAGATTGCTGACCCTTATGAAGTGGAAGTTCCATGCAAAGACCCAAAAACTTCCAAGGAGGCTTTGGAAAAGGCCTCATTGTTTTTGCCACATATGATGTTTTGGAAACTGGGTGTTAACTACCCACAAGTTTTCCATGAGCTATTCAGCTTGGGCCAGGGAAAACTCAAAGCCTTCTGGCAAGGGGTTGAAAAAACCAATGATGACAAATTGAAAGATCACCCTATGTCTTTGGAAAAGGACTGGGAAGATCTTACTATCCCCCTGTTTCTGCATGGCGATGGGGTTGATTTTTCCAACAATGACAATTTAATGGTCTATTCCTGGGGCTGCTTACTCAGCAGCACCAGCACCTTGCTGAGCCATTGGCTCCTTGCCTGCTTTCCTAAAAGCTGTGGCAGCAAGACAACATGGGAAGTCATTTGGAAATATCTTCAATGGTCCTTTGAAGCACTGGCAGATGTGGCAAGCACCCAACCATGGATCCAGACAACAAACCTTTGGAAAAGGGTTCAGTGTTCCACAAGCTAGCAGGCCAGCCACTGCATCTCAAAAGATACAGGGCTGTCCTGTGGTCTGTGATTGGAGACCATGAGTTTTTTGCTAACTCTTTGGGATTACCACATTGGAACAGCCATTGGCCTTGCTGGGAGTGTGATGCCCAGAACTTTACTCCATGTACCTTTGGAAAAGGGTACAAGGAAATTTGTTTGGAAAAGCAAAAGTTCAAAGTCTTCACCCATGAAGAATGCCTGGCAGACCCATGGAGTGACCATGCCCTTTTCAAACTGAGCCACATCTCAAGCAAACATGTCCGTGGAGATCCACTACACATCTTGTTCTGCAAAGGACTCTATGGACATGTTATAGGATCAATTCTCCATTATGTCTGTTACATTGAAGGCCCTGGCCAAAGAGCCACTAAAAAGCCAGCAGACAGACTTGCAATTCTCTTCAGTGAAATTCAAATTGAATACAGCAAACAGGAGTGCAAAAACCGCTTGACCAATCTCAGGATGAGCATGTTTACAGACACACAAAAGCCATGGGCCAAATATCCCCAATTGGATTGCAAAGGAGGGGAAGCCAGGCACCTCCTGCCAGCCTTCATTTCTGTTATCCAAAGGCTTTTTCAAGACACAATGGAAGAATGTGAGCAGCACATGGTCTTGGTGGCTACCAGTTTGGAAAAGCTGGTGAAGCTCTGGGATGAGGCTGACACATTTCTTACTTCATCACAGTACCAAAAGGGCTTGAAGCTGGCAGGTGATTTCCTGAGAAGCTATGCCTGGCTGAACCAATGGTCTTTGGAAAAGGACAGGATGAGTTTTCACATAGTTCCAAAACATCACAGCTTCATCCATCTGGTCTGGAATTCTAAGTTTTTAAACCCACGAACACAGTGGTGTTTCAAAGCTGAAGATTTTGTAGGGCAGGTGGCCAGATTGACCCATTCAGTCTCAATGGGAGTATCATCCACACGCCTGTCTTTAAAAGTTGCACCCAAGTATCGCATTTTGGTGCATCTTTTTTTGACAAGGTCCATGCAGGAGGAAAGTGGTGATTAGTTTGGAAAAGCTCTTTGCTTTGGAAAAGGCACAGTGTAGACTGGAAACTTTGGAAAAGGATTTCAGCCTACTGCTTTGGAAAAGGCCAGATGGCTTTGGAAAAAGCCAGCAGGATTACTTAGCCAGCTGTGTGTACATATATATACTTTAGGTGCAAAGCCACCTAGAGATATGAGGCATGCCTTCAAAAATCTTGCTGCCAGAGCTGCATCTGGAAACACCTTTTTTGATCTGTTTTTAGAGGTTCCTTTTGATTTGCTCTTTTGATTTTTGCCTTTCAAAAACTATGTTTTTCAAATTGATTTTTGACTGAAAAATTTCAATTAGGCATTTTGATTTCTTAGGCCTCAAAATCAAATCTTTTGATTGTAATCAAAAGGCGATGCTCAGGGTCATCATCGTCATCATCATCGTCATCATCATCATCGTCGTCATCATCATCATCATCACCATCAGCCTCATCATCATCACCATCATCATCACACAATAGCCTTTTTTAGTTGCCGGCCATCCCGGCCACGGCCCGGCAAAACGGGCAAACACGGACACACGGCCAGAGGGAAACACCGGCCACACGGCCACGCGGGCACCAGGCACCCGGCAACCGGACACGCGGGAACCCGGCCACCGGCCCCACCCGCCACCCGGCCACACGGCCACACGGCACCCGGCCACCACCGGCCACCCGGCGGCCACCGGCCACACGCGGCTACCCGGCGGGCCACCCGGAGGCCACCGGACGGCACACCGGAGGACAAACCGCGAAACACCGGACGGCACCCGGGACAACCGGCCCGCGCCACCCAGGACACCCCCAGGCGGCCAAACGGCAAATCCGGCAGGCAACCCGGCCACCCCCGGCCACCCCCCGGCCACCCTGGCGACCCAAAGGACAAAAGGGACCACCCCCCGGCCACAGGCCACCCCCAAAATTTTTTCCCACGCGGCACCCGGCCACCCGGCACCTGGCCTCTCGCCAGCCGGCCAAAAGGCCACCGGCCCAAACCACCCGCCCACCCGGCCACCCGGCCACCCGGCCACCCGGCCACAGCCACACGGCCACACGGCCACACGGCCACCCGGCCACCCGGCCACCCGGCCAGCCAGCGGCAGCCGACCCAGCCAGCCAAACCGTGTTTTCCTTGTGATGCCAAGACAGCCGACCCAGCCAGCCAAACCGTGTTTTCCTTGTGATGCCAAGACATCATGTCGTGTGCTACGCTACTCGCTACTGTTACTGGCTCAAAAACCGTGTTTTCCCTTGCTGCTACGCTACTCGCTCTTCTTATGCATCCACAGACAGACTTGCTGCAATGTTACTGGCTCAAAATTTGCACGTGCGCGCTGACTTGCCGCTAGGTAGATAGGTATTCAGATATATTGTAAAGAAAAAAACTAGAAGGAAGGGGATTATTAGATAGTAGATGGATAGCTAGATAGATAGATGGATGGATGGATGGACGGATGGATGTATGTACAGACAGACAGACAGACAGGCAGACAGACAGACAGACAGACAGATAGATAGATAGATAGATAGATAGATTAGATAGATTAGATAGATTAGATAGATTAGATAGATTAGATAGATTAGATAGATTAGATAGATTAGATAGATTAGATAGATTAGATATATTAGATATATTAGATAGATTAGATAGATTAGATAGATTAGATAGATTAGATAGATTAGATAGATTAGATAGATTAGATAGATTAGATAGATAAGATAGATAAGATAGATATATAGATTAGATAGGTTAGATAGATTAGATAGAATAGATAGATTAGATAGATTGAAGCGATTAGAAAGATTATGTAGACTAGATAGACTGGATGGAATAGATAGATTTGATCGAGTAGATAGATGAGATCGATTTGATAGAGTAGATAGGTTAGATGAGGTAGATTAGATAGACTAGGCGGGTTTGGTGGATATAGAGTGGAACAAAATAGAGCAGCATAGAACAGACTAGAATAGAATACGGTTGGATGCATAAGAATGAAATAGGCATAGAAAAAGAGGTAGAAGTAGAATCATTTGAAGAATAGAGAAGAAAGATGTCTAGATCGATAAATCAGCTAGACTAGCCAGATTAGCTAGATTAGGTACGCTAGATAGATTGGGTCGATTATATAGAGTATAGAGTGGCTGGATAGATTAGATAGATTAGGTGGAGTAGGTGGATTAGAAAGATTAGATCGATTAGGTAGGTTAGCTACATGAGGTAGGATTGGTAGTTAGATTGATCAAAAGATTAGGAAGATTAATCAGATTAGATAGGTGGAAAGCAAGATAGGTAGATAGATTGGTAGACCTGATTGATCGATTGATTGTCAAGTTGGGTTTAGAAAGATCAGCCTAGAAAGATGGACAGATCGATCGATCCATGGATCAATCGATGGATAGATAGATAGCTAGATAGATAGACAGATATATGGATGGATTGATTATAGATAGATTAGATAGGTTAGATAGATTAGATGGATTAAGAAAAGTAGATCGGTTTGGTAGATTAGATAGATTAGATAGATTGGGTAGAGTAGATTGGCTAGATGGATGAGGTAGAGTAGGTAGATTAGACAAAGTAGATGGCATAGATCGATTGGATAGACTAGATTGATGTGAAAGGATGGAGAGGTTAGATAGGTTAGATAAGTTAGATTGAGGGTTTTACTGATTAGATCGACTAGGGCCTAGCGTAAATGGAATAGGCCGTAGGCACATTAGATTAGATTTGGTTAGAGTAGATTAGATTGGTTTAGACTAGTTTAGACTAGATTAGAGTGAAGTAGAGTAGAGTATATTAGATAGTTCGCAAGATAAATAGATTGGAACGAATAGGGCCAATAGAAAGAATGGACAACTAGATAGATAAATCACAGACTTGCTGATACACTACTTAATTAAGTATGTGCACGCAGACTTGCTGCTACGCTACTGGCTCATCTGTTGCATGTGCATCTGCTACGCTACTTGCTCTTCTTTTGCCGCGCAGGCTTGCTGCTTTGCTCCTGGCCTGCGTGTATAATTAGCACTGATTTGTATGGGTAAATTCCCCGAAATGCACGAACCGCGGCCACCCGGCCGGCCACCCGGCCACCCGGCCACCTGGCCACCCGGCCACCCGGCCACGGCCCGGCCACCGGCCACCAGCCACGGCCACCCGGCCACCCGGACACCCAGCCACCAATGACACCGGCCACGGCCAGCCGGCCATCCGGCCAGCCGGCTATCCCAACCACCCGGCCGGCCACGGCCCTGGCCATGGCCACGGCCACGGCCACGGCCACGGCCCGGCCACGGCCACGCACGAAAAAAAGCAATCCTCTCCTCTTCCTCCTCCTCCTCATCATCATCATCATCATCATCATCATCATCATCACAATCTTCGCCATCATCGTAATCATCAGCGTCAATGTTGTCATCGTGATCGTCAAAGCAGTATCATCACCATCACCACCATCATCATCATCATCATCATCATCATCACCATCATCACCATCACCGTCGTCATCACCATCACCGTCGTCATCACCATCATCATCATCATCATCATCATCATCATCACCATCATCATCATCGTCATCACCATCGTCATCGTCATCATCATCATCATCATCATCATCATCATCATCATCATCATCATCATCATCATCATCATCATCATCGCAGTCAACACCGGTGCAGTTGCACCATGGGCGGTTTCATCGCCACTCCATGGCTCCCCACCGGCCAGTTCACAGTTTACTCAAACGATGTTGATGATGTGATTGGTTACTCCCGTGTCATTCCCATGTTCGCGCCTCAACCGGCAAAAATGCAATCCTGCAAGCTGCTCAGGAACCGACAGTTGTTGATGAGGTGCGCACGGGCACCTACCGTCAGCTCTTCCATCCAGAACAGTTGATTTCCGGAAAAGAAGACGCGGCCAACAACTTTGCACGAGGTGGCCGGATGCATTTTTTCACATTGCTGGAGCATACATGCACTGTCATTGTAGCGTTCTTTAATAGACTTGGGCCGTGTATCTTGCCTCATTTTCTTGCTTGAAGTGTCAGATTGTGGGTTTTATGTTTCGGTATTTTCCTTTGAACTCCAACGCTGACTTCTGGACGCAATCGGCAGTTGCACGAGGTCACTATACCATTGGCAAAGAGATTGTGGATTTGGTCCTGGACAGGATTCGGAAATTGGCGGACAACTGCACAGGAAACCCAGCTTCATCGAGTGTTTTCCATGCAAACAATCTATGCGTTCGAGCAGCCAAACAATTTAGGGTTCGGTTTTTGTTAATGTTTGCAAGCCAGAACTGCAAGTATTTTCGCTTGCCAGATGTGCACCTGCAATTTTCCTTGAGGACTGCAAGGGTTCTGCGTCTACAATGCTTGTGGAGGTGGCACTGGTTCTGGCCTGGGTTGCCTGATGTTGGAGCGTTTGTCAGTGGCATGACAGCATTTTAGACCGGCTTTCATGTCAAAGAATGCTAGCAGTTCCGTGCGTCTCTTGCATTCCCGCTGCGTCCGGTTCGTGAAGTCGAACTGCGTCCTAAGGTGGATTACGGCAAAAAGAGCAAGATCTCCTTCACTGTGTGGTGCTGCCCAGGGACGATCCACCTCTCCGAGGGCCTGGGAGTAACGCACGATCAAGTCATAGACGGAGTAAATTTTTTGTGCGGCTAACGGATCAAATTCAATTGCAACACTTTTTTTTGAGTTCGCTTTCGGTCCACGACAGGGGGGCAGAGAGTGGAACGACCTTACCTCGGTTTGGTCAATAACCTCCTTGTCGCAGGTTGTATAGAACAGTTTAGCCGGTGCAATGCCCTAAAAGGGGCGGATAGTCGCTGGCTTCACGCAAGTTGTTTTTCAGCTTGACCTAGATCCGATTCTTCGCTCAACGGTAGTTTTCTGGCATGCACTACGTTTCCTATGTGATGACCCCGTGGCAGCTCACTTGATGGCTCCGACCACAGGCCTGCCAGCCCAGTCCGTAGGACTTTGCAGGGGAAACCCTGACGTGGTGTTTGTGGGTGTTGCTTTGTTGTTTTGATGCCATCGGTTTCCCGGGCGAAGATCGAAGTACAGATGATCTGGGGTCAAGTTTCGAAGCACAGCTAGGAAGGCTGTACAGTTTCGGTGTTGCATCCGCGGCACCTCCCTTCCTCAGCACAGGGAAGGGAAACGATGGTGGCCTCCAAACGGGGACCTTTGAAAGGGGTCCCATTCTGGAGAGCCATCGTGCCCTTGCCCGGTTTTTTCAGTTTTGTAACCTGCCAGGTGACTGTCGACCGCTTAGGCATCCGACAGTACTACCACACCTTCACAACCCTACAACACCGCGACTTCGCAGTGGTTTATGTATTCGATTTTTTGGTCCCGTGGTTGTGTTTTTTGGATCCTTTGTCAAAGACAGACAGCCAAGATTTTAGCCCACAGTCCCAAAAAGGTTCTCTGTGTGCATTCATTGTTGGAGCACACGGACGTAACGATCATGTACGACAATGAAGTCCTCTACGATATTTGTCGCAGGAACTTGGACATTGAACGCCCAACTTACACTAATTTGAACAGGCTGATTGCCCAGATTATCTCGAGCTTGACCGCCTCCCTTCGCGACTTGTCTGATGAAGTAGAGCAGTCAAAGTAGGTTTCAGTTGCGCACAAGACGTCGTTATACACATGTACAGCATTCATCAAGGATAGTGAAGGTTACCAATACATTCACACATTGAAACGTAATATGGAGCACTTGTTTCAAATCCGGCCGCGCATACAAATTCATTTATTTGCCAGTGGGGCGGAAGTTTCGGAAAGAGTAGAAAAGTGAAGCAACTGGACATGATGGAATGAACGACTGGGTGAAACCAAATGACACCAGCACATGAAATCAAAGGAAATGAAATGAAATCACGAAGAGGGAAGGAAAGGAAAAGTTAAGGGGAGAAAATCACATGAAATGAGAGAAATGAAAGCCTGAAAGAATGAAAGAAAAAGGATTGAACGAATGAACTGGCTGCATGGCTGAATGATTCACTGGCTGACTGACTGCCTGACTGACTGGCTGGCTGGCTGACTGACTGACTGAGGGACGGACGGACAGACGGACTGGCTGCGTGAGCCAAGTCTTCTTTGCGCAGCCTTAGTTTCCCCGAGCTTCTTTAGCGGGCTGCCTCTTCTCTGAGCCTCTTCTTCTCTGAGCTAGCTCTTCTGCAACCAATGTCTTCTCTTTACGATGCCTTGAGCAACCTCCCGTTTGGCAACCTCCTGTTTGAAATCCCACATAGCACGAAAGTCGCACCATGTCTAAAAACTGTCCGTGGGTTCGACGTCCTCCTCGTGGGTGATCCAGCGGACGACCATCACTGAGTTACTGAAGTGACGGCGGTGGTCGGCAAAGGCGCAGGGGGTCAACATGTTTCACGCGACTTACCTGCCAGCAGTGCAATGTTTGCCATGTCACATCATAGCACTGTGCCACATGAACCCAACTCAAATGTTTTCTCCAATGGGGTAGGGGCTGCTGCGTCCCTATCCGACTTCAGCAGCATTCGTCACTCTCGTTCCAGTGGCCCAGTTCCCAGCAGTAGTAATGCACTCCATGATGTTCTTCAAGGGAATCTTCATGAGACTAGTTTTGTACAGAGCAATCGCAATCGTAAGAGGCGAGAGCGCCACCAAGCAAGGATGCAAAGGGTCACCCACCGGACGTGTGTTATCCCTTGTGCTACCCAGAGACCCCTTAAGCCTTAAGCGATACCGGGCAACGCCCTCCTTCATGGCTTGTCACAGCAGTTTGGGCCCCTGTCTCTACTTCGACGGTCGAAGAACTTGACACGTTTTGGGATGAAATTGCATGTGCCACACGCAGAGAATGTCAATTCAGACCGGAATCAAGGCTCACTGCCACACTTCATGAACATACCCCACATGTGCTTGGTGGGGACTCCAATGCCCAAGTGTTTGAAGATGTCCATGAAGCCGACGCAAGCCCACTCATGGGAGATACCGGCCACCATGTCGACACCAGTTGGATGAATATGCCTTTGATAAGATTTCGTCCCTTGATGGCTGGATCCATGCCGACAGTTTTCGGGCACCTCTGGGAAATCGACACAGATGCACATGGTATTCCTCCATTCACCGACAGTTTTATGAGATTGACTGGATTCTCCTGCCCAGGAGGCATTTATCTAGGTTGGTAAGCATGACATTGCGACACACTCTTGAATTGCACACTCAGCATTCCGCTAAGGAGTATGTGTTCCGACTGGAACAGACTCGCAGCCCACGCCCTATACCAGGCGGGTGGCTCGACCTGATCTCACGGCCTTGAGGGGCACGTCTCTTGCAGCTCAGGAGGCCCGGGCCACACTGATCACTAAGGTACAGGAGGAATGCGCCCAGACTGATCAAGCCGTGTCGTTGACCCAATTTCGTGAAATAGCTTCTAAACACACCCTAAATGTTTGTGGGGAAACTAAACGCTCTGGGCGAGCGCCATGGCTGCGATCCCAGGCAGCGCATGATGCTGTTGCTCCCCTTAATAACCAATGTAGGTATCTTAGAAGTTGTAAACATGACATTCAGCGCCAACTTAGTGATTCCCCCGATAATGCCCAATTGCTAATCCAATTAACTAATCTCCAAGATAGGCACTGAGAAGTAAAGAGACAACAGAGACAAGTGCAGCGCCAGTTAGAAAAAGAATGCTGGGAAGGTAAGTTGGCCGAGCACCAACACCAAGCGGCCGACCCTTTCCAGTTTTTCCACAGCCTCAAAGAGCTGCAGCACCGTGGTAAAACAGCAGCACGCCAAAATCCATTTAGTCCAGCCGAATGGAGGGACCATTTTGAGACCATCAGCGGGAAGCCAGAGTTCCTGACAGACGAAATTAAGCAGTTAATTGACACCCTGCCTGTCAGTAACCTTGACCGGGCTCACTCTGCCCAACTTGATGATGACCTATCCGATGAAGAAATCCGCCGCGCAGTTCGCAGCCTGCGAAGTGGTGCAGGTGGAGGGGATGGATTGCCACCCGTAGTAGTCAAAACTCTCTTTGCCGACCCGTCCCTAGCGAACCAAATGAGCAAGTTTGTCCGCGACCTTTGGAACACCCCGGCAGATCAATGGCAAAGATCGCAAATGGATGGACCGGGACTCCAGGTCCCTCTGTGGAAACAAAAAGAGCCGTTCACCTCCATGGACAAGTGGAGGGGGGGTTGTCCTGTTATGGACCTTGCCGTGCATTCTTGCAAAAATTGTAGACCACCGAGGTCAAGCCTGGTTCGAGAACACCAGCCTGCCCATTCCCTCCAGCTTTGGTTTCAGACGCGGTCTGGGCACCGACGATGCTTTATTCATGATCCGACGATTGGATGAAGAAATAGGTGCCTGGCAAAGTTTTGGTTGGAACACTGTTGTTTATGAGGCGGGGCTAATGGACCTGAAAAAAGCCTATCCCACGGCTAATAAAGAACCATTCTGGTACTTACTTCAACACCATGGCATTGACCCTAGGGGCCCCTTCACTAATGCGTTAAGAGGATTCCACTGCTACCGAGAATATCAGATCAAGACGGGGCCAGACCTATCGGCAGCATCCTTGAGTTAACCGTACAAACCTGTACGGGGTTTTGGTGACGGTGATGGCACATCACCATGGGCCTGGAATATATTATACAATGCTGTTGTTCGTTTTGCTAGCCTGAAGAGGAAAGAAAACGCTCAACGACGAGGTCTTGTATGTGGCATTCCTTGGCGATGGCAAGACCGCATGAACTTAGAGTCCAGCTGGACACGCAAGAACGATGACCGCCAATGTCACCGTGCTCTGGTTGAAACAACCATCTTCGCAGACGACACGACCTTACATGGTGACCGACAGGAACTACATGTCTCTGATGCCCTCGGCCCCTCGGGCATGGACTGCTTTGCCAGCGCAGTTGCGCAATGGGGCTCTGAGGAACATGCTGGTAAGAGGGAACTCCACACATATGGCACTGAAACTGACACCTGCCTGGTAGGTGGAGGCATCTCCCCGCAACAAGCTGTTCGCCGAAATATAATTCGCGGTCAAAAATGTTGGTCTAAGATCCGACCCGCCTTAAAAAACACTAAATGGTCCCACAAATGAAGGGGTCGAATCCCAATGACCTTTATGTATAGTCCACTGGCCTATTCATGTAAGAGCCGAGCCACCACTCAGCGTAATATGACTAAAATGCAGTCGGTAATGAATACTGCCATCCGTTATGTTTGCCGAACCCGTGCAAGAACAGGGTATCAACCACAATGATCTTCGTGCCAAACTAGGAATTCCCCCTCTTGCTGCCGCCATGGAACAGGAACAAATGCGCTGGCTCGGGCACATCGCTCGTATGCAGTCCGACCAACCCAGGACCTATTCTAAGATGTTCGCACGTGGCACCTTGGATGCAGGCGAGTTTCAACGGGTGGCAGCAGCGGCTGGGGGGCGGATCTCGGCAGACCGCCGATCATTACCAGAGGTCTGGATCAACCTGTGTCATCAACATGGCTTTTGCGAAACCGAACTTGAAACTAAAGCCGCCGATCGTAATGCGGTTTGGACCCCCCTAATAAACCACAGATTTCGCCAAGCCATTTATGAAGACCAACTGCAGTCCCATTCCCATTAGAATGTTAGCCCGGACCCAGGCCTTCGAACATGGTCACGTCCCCAGGGACGGCGGCAACCGTCTCCTGAAGCCAAAGCGCGCAAAGTTGAACTCCAGCGCATCCGCCGTGCCCAGCCAAAGCCTGCTCTACCACCGCCGAGACAAAGAGTTGCCCCGGCAGCTGACCCCAACTTGCCGCGACCTGTCCGGCGACACGCCGAGCAAAGAACTTATTACGCCGGACAAAATCAGCGCAGAGTCACGGCAGCCGAAAGAGACCAATGGCACTTGTGGATGGACACCGCCACCAGGGACAAAAACTGCTCAGTATACTGAAGCTGCGCAACACTGGCGCAAATGCCGGGGAGAGAAGGCTCCCCAGGCCCCCAAAGAGCAAAAACTTGCCGTTCTTGCCCAGGCGGGCCAAACTGCAGCTCAGATAGCCAAAGATTCAGCGGAAGCTTCTTGGACAACTTGGACCAAGGAGATCAGTGAGAAACACCCACAGCTTGCCAGCAGCATCTGCCAGCCCAACTTTGATGTCCCCTTCTATTCACCAAAATGGGGCGCCAGTTCCCATGCAAAGTTTGTGGTCAACAGAGGGGATTCAATCGCATGACACGCTTCCCGTGCAAGAAGCGACCTGCCGATATTACCATTCGCCAGTGGCAAACGACAATCTTCGGAAAATTCCTCGACCCAGGTCGAAAATCTTCTGAAACCAGATCTCGAAAGGATCCAGCATGGAGAAGGCGGGCCGCAGACAAAGCGGCCGCAAAACGCCGCGAAAATGGGGCTCTGGAAGGACAGGGCCGCAGACGGGATTTGCTGAAGAAACACGAGTGACAGGAAAGCCAAAAAGCCTGGAACATTTTATCATTGAATTGCACTGTGCTCACCAGAGCACGTTTACTGACAATCTTGAATCATGCCAACACTCAAGAAGCTGATTTCATCTTTTTGCAAGAAGCACGACACCACGCTCCCTTGGGCAGCTCGAGCTGCCGCAGATCTAGGATGGAATGTTCACCTCTCTGAGCCGCCGCCCTATAATGCTAGAGACACACCCAAACAGGGTGGCAGGGCGGTACTTTGGAAGAAAACCTTAAACATAGGAAAAAGTTGCATGTTGCCTTTACAATCACGTGGCATCCACAGCCACCGTAATTGTCAAATAACTTTTCCTCACCTCTCAATAATGTCTGCCTACGGACCAGCTAAGGCATGCGACCGTAAATGGTTCTCGGAAGTAATGTTTGATAGCCACGCTTCCCAAAAACTTTGTCAAATGGTCATTGGCGATTTCAACTGGGGTAATCCTTATGATCATCTTATTCCCGAAAGCTGGAATATGGCCACTCCAAAAACCACAACTCATTCTGGTACTGTACCAACTAGGGCTTTGTGCACTCACCCGGTGCAACAAGTTCAAGCCACGCCTTTGCCAGGTATACCAAGTTATTTAGCGGTGCTCTACAAGGTGCGGTCACCGCTTGCCAGTGAAAGGCCTGAGACTCACCGCATGAGGCCCCGGAGATGTGCTAGCTTCAGTTGGAATGCCACGTCTGGTATTTCAAATGCACAGCTGGACCATATCATTTCTGAAGTGAATTATGTTTGCCCACACTTGGATGCATCACACTCGCTAGTGGACCGCTGGCGACAGTGGCATAGCCGCGTGGTAAAAGCATTTGAAGTCTCTGTCCAAGATGGACATGCTGAAAAAACATCCAAGGCCGAACGGCCAAAAGGATCGCTACCCACTTTTAGACCCAGTGATTCATTCCCTGCTCACAGACCTCCGCAAAGTTTGCTTCACCGTAGGTTGCTTAGGCTGCACAGGTCTTTTGCTGAACTTAGTAGGCAGGGTTTTCGCAACGACATGCATGTGCCAGGTGACCTGATCAGACGCATGAATGGGGCGCTGCTGGCCGCGAACCAGCAGCCTTGTTCAAACACTTGCAGCATGCAAGCTGCATTTGCTATCCTTGATAACCTGATCAAAAAAATGGAAGAAAACACAGCTTCTCAGAAAAGACAAGCTTGGAAAAGGAATTTTAAGACTTTCAGTCAAAGCATTTGGAAGCCTGCCAAAATGATTCTTAAGGATCCCCAGCTTAACTCTAGTTTTTCTGCTCACGATGCGTAAAGACTGGGAACCACACTGGTGCCCGTCAAAAAACATGGCGCGCACAGCTGAAGCCAGCTGGCGTAAAATTGCAGACGACGCAGACGTTGGTGTAGTTTCAGAAGAGTCTCCTGACTTGACCCTCCCAACCTGGGATGACTTTGCTGCAAGCATGATGAAAGCTTCTGGCAGCGCCGGCTTTGACGGCGGGACTGCAACTGAGGTTCATGCAATGCTTAAGCATCTCAAACCTTTTGCCAAGGAGCTTTACGAGCTCTGGTGTGAAACTTCACTTCTTTGTGCGACACAACGGGTTGTTGACTCGGAACTTAACTGTTTGCTTTGGCCACGGAAAGTCGTAGGCATTCCCAAAAAGACCCCTTTTGATTCTAGACCCATCAGCATAGCTAGTGTTTTACTTCGTCTATGGCACAGTTCCCTGCTACGAATTTGCCCACATCCCCCTGAGGGTCAGTGGTGTGGGAAAATCAACACTGCAGTTACTCATGCAACAGCTAGCTTTTTTGCTGCCGAGCCTGCTCATATCGCCGAGACCGACTTGAGTAAGGCCTTTGACCATTTATGGCCTGCTGTGGCCACGTCAGCCTTAAAGTATCTTGGTGCACGCAGCACGGTTGTTGGGACTGTCCACCATGCGTGGCATGGACCGAGGGTTTGCACTGTAGCCGGCGACATGGCAGGCCCAATTTGTCCCATCCCAGGAATCCCCAAGGCGACCTCATTAGTCCCTTGGCTTTAGTTGCTAGCTTGGGTCCTTGGTCAAAAACGGTCCAGCAGATCGATCCTGTAATCAAGGCTTGGGCCTATATTATGCCTATATGGATGATTGCACGATTGCTATCACACGAGCAGGTAGCAGGGACCTTCTCAGCGCGGCCCTGCCCTTCACCAGACACTTTGGCCAACAGGTGGGTTTCCAAACCAACAGTGACAAAACTCAGGTTTGGTCTTGCGAAGACCACACACCCACTGACTTCGTCCTTGAACATTTAGGCATTAAATATAACCCCGCCGATGTCAATTCTCTCATCACACCTAAGGACCCTTTGAAATTTCAAACGGCCATTCAAAGACTCTCCCATTGCCCGGGGAATATTGATGTAAGAAGTAAACTTGCTATGGCTTTCATTCGTCCCCTTCAAGATTGGGCCTCACCACTGTTCACGCCAGGAACCAGGCAAGATGCCAAGGCACTGTTTCGTGCAGTGACGCGCGCGAAAGCAACTTGGTGGTGTCAAGCTAGGTTTTGGTGTCAACACATTGACCTCCATCCCAGGTTTGGAATGGCTATTGGCGGGTTGTGTAACGCCAGCAGGCTTCTCCAGTACTCATGCCAGCGTTTAACTAACGTAATCAAAAAGTATTGCGCCGTTCTCAAACTCAAACTTGTTCGCATTAACTCCTCACAAATCGTTGTGCAAACTTGCGATTCAACATTGCAGTGCGGGCAGCAGGCCGGCAACCATGTAGGTGATTTTGACCAGACCACCACTCTTGAAGCCACCGATCCTGACGATGTTGATCCTCGTATCAGACATGCTCTACGGATCAGGGCTCGCAAACTTGTTCTCCGGGAGATCCAACGCGACAGGTTTGACTTCGAAGGTGCTGATAAGATTGACTTGGAAATTTATTCACACAAAAAATGGAAGCTTTTTCTTAAATCTCTTTCCGCGCAGGATAAAAACACCTTGATGATCTGGCAATCAGGTGCTATTTGGACACCAACACGTAGATTCTATCGACCCAATAATTCTGACACTTGCACGGCATGTTTCTTTTGTGATGAGGCACAAGCCAGCGCCAAACACTTCTTTTGCCATTGTCCCAAGTTTGCCAGCTTGAGATTGCACCTGCAAAACCAATGCTCCATCCCACCTGATTGGTGGGAAAACCAACCAAGATGCACCAGCAAATCTGGCTGGCTAACTTATTCGAGTGCGCAAACACTCGACATGAGAGTACAGCGTGCGATCGCTGCCAATCAATTAGGCATACATATCGCCAACATAGTTTTTGCAATGGAGAGAGAGCTGAACCTTTGACTTTAACATTAACAGTTCCACACCTAGGAACTTAAAACTTTGCCGTGGTCACTTGATCTTTCCGAAGCATTAACCTGTGACATGTGCAACTGAACCATTTCATACTAGTGTGGGCATTACACTCCAGCGATGATGAACTTTCCTGGATCTTGCAGGGGCCCTACGCTGTGGAGTCAGTTCACCGCTGGTTCCCCCTGCGTCTTAACCCAGAGTCACGTTGGCGCAGATGAACAACAAAAGACGAAGAAGAAGGGTTCCGGAGGTTCCGGAGGTTCCGGGAGGCTTCGGTGCAGGGCCAGGTCAGGTTCAACAGGGTTCCGGAGAAGGTTCCGGAGAAGGTCTGGGAGGCTTTGGTGCAGCCGGGTCAGGTTCAGCAGGGCTCACGGAAACCCAGCTGGGGTGTTTCCAGCGCTTGGCTTCGCAGCACGATTCAGAAAGAATTGTGAAAATAAAACGTTGTGGCTGTTGGGGATACCACCGAAGCTTATTAAGCACTATTTTGGCAGACTACATACAGCCCGCAACCGTGGAAACAACCTTCCCTCAGCAAAGCCTTTGGGGGCACAATGCCTATTTAAAAACACATTAATTTGTGCACCTTTCATCCTTTCACCTGCAAACACACACACACTCTCTCTCTCTCTGCCTCTTGCTGTGCGTAACGTTTGCATTGACTGCTGTATCAATTTCCCGATTAGTGTTGCAACCTGTATGGTTGACATGCTAAGAAGCCCCCCACTGACACGTGTCCGTAACTCGGAAGTTTGCTACAAGGTTTCCTGTCGCTATTCCATCCTCTTACACGCACATGTACAAGATGTTCATCCGTGAAGAAAGAATGTGCACACTTGGAACCACACACAGCCATTCAGCTGCAAGCATGGATGTCTATATCTTTGTAATTGACCCTTGGGTATACAGACACATGTAGACACATATATACATGTTAAATTTACATTTATATACATATACATCATATACCTTTTGACCCAGGCAGACAGCAAACAGACAGACAGACCAACGGACAGACCGGCAGGCAGACCGGCAGGCAGACCGACAGGCAGACCGGCAGGCAGACGCGCAGGCAGAACGACAGACAGACGCATACACACATACAAAATACCTACCTACGTACCTACCTACCTACCTACCTACTTACCTACCTACCTACCTACCTATAGCTACCTATAGCTACCTATAGCTACCTATAGCTACCTATAGCTACCTATAGCTACCTATAGCTACCTATAGCTACCTATAGCTACCTATAGCTACCTATAGCTACCTATAGCTACCTATAGCTACCTATAGCTACCTATAGCTACCTATGGCTACCTATAGCTACCGATAGCTACCTATAGCTATCTATAGCTACCTATAGCTAGCTAGCTAGCTAGCTACCTACCTATAGATATGCATACATGCATAGACAGGTAGACAGATAGACAGACAGATAGACGAATAGACAAACATAGACAGATAGGCAGAAAGACAGACAGACAGATAGATAGAAGGCTAGATGCATAGGTACACAGATACATACATATTTAGATAGATACATGCATACATGCTGTCACATGCGCAGACAAACTGCACAAACGCATATGTGTTCTAGAAAAGCAAGTGTGTAATGTGCACAAATAGGTACAGGTACATTTATGCATGCGCACAGAAGTACATACGAGCACACTTATTTGCATACATATGTGCTTGTGTACCTGCGCACATACGAACATGTGGCGTGTGTATACATACGGACCTGCAGGCAGATTTACATACATGCATGCATGCACGCATGCGTAGGTACGTGTACAAGCACACTCATTCAACAAGAACGGGTCAGTGACAATTTCTACCGTATCCGCACATTACCTCGACTTTGGCCATTTCAGTTTCCTTTCAATATCGATATGGATAGAGAATGCCTGGCTGGTGCAGAAAATGAATAAGTCGACAGCCGAAAAAGTGACCAGGTTTTGATGGGGCATTGAATGTGGACATCACTGAGTGTCTTGGATTTGCTTTATTGATTGCCCCAAAGTTGTTCTGCATGTACGGATCCCTTTCCAGAAACGATTCGTTCGTTCGCAAACAACACGACCCGGCAGGTTCCAAACGAATTTGGTTCCATATCCGCGCATCCACTTCATGTTGACCTCCTATGCTCCAGTCATCTCCGCGGAGAAGGCATACCATGAGCAGCTTTCTGTGGCAGAGATCACCATGTCCGTGTTCGAACCAGCCTCGATGATGGTGAAGTGTGACCCCCGCCACGGCAAGTACATGGCTTGCTGCATGATGTACCGTGGAGACTCAGCTGAAAGTCTGATCACCGTCGCTGCCTTTTTTTCAAAGACCAGTCAAGCGCACGGTGGGTGCTTCCATGCACTTTGTCTCTGTGATTGACACCATCCTGCCACGGCCCTTCTCCAATATGCATACATCCATGTCTTTTTCTTTCTCCTTTGCATAAGTTTATTCACTTGATTCAAAATGCATTCGTTGGCCCAGGAGATGTGGTGCCAAAGGATGTGAATGCGGCAGTTGCCACCATCAAGACCAAGCGAACCATCCAGTTCGTGGATTGGTGCCCCACTGGCTTCAAGTGCGGCATCAACTATCAACCGCCTACTGATGCTGGGGCTTGCTTAACGTCTTCTTTGCTCATGTGCTCACCCACTTGACTTGGGGAGGGCATCTCTTGGGAGTATCTTATTATGTTGGCAGTGATCAAATCCAAGGTGGTTCCTGGAGGTGATTTGGCCAAAGTCATGCGCGCCTGCTGCATGATATCAAACTCCACTGCCACTAGCACTGCAGTTTTTTGCTCCGGTGAATTTACACTGTCGGAACCAAAGAAGGATGGGAACACCTTAATGTTTACATATTTTGCGTGAAGTTCACAAGTTCTTTAGACCCCCAACAAATTATGAAGTTCTGGGGTGGAAAACATTGTTCCCATGCATTTTAACGAGCCCTATTCCAAACAGTTTCACGTCTGTCTGAGAAGACAACTCAAACGCTACCGTGCTAAGGCTGATTGTGTACACATCAAGGACCCATCTTGGACTGAAAAAGTTTGACAAGACCAGCCCAATCTTAACTTCAGGTTCACATGTGTTTATCGGACCAGCTAGAAGTCCGGCAATGCTGTTTCGAAAACGCAACCTTGTGCCGCAGTCGTTGAGAAGTGGGTCCCAAATGTCTTGGTGAGCTTTGTGCCCCAGAGAGGGGTCGAGCGGGGATGTTTTAAGGCGATCGCAGAAGTCTTTTCTCGCATCGACCACAAGTTCGACCTCATGTAGCTGGGCCGGCCTCGGCGCTTGGGCATTTGTGCCTTCATGCCAGTCGTTCATAAACGCTTTCAGAAAGTGTTTCGTGCAGGAGCAATAAGCTTGGATTCCAAAGCAGCCCTTGGTGTGAGAAAGTGTGCAGCTTGTGGTTTCTGGTTGCGTAAGGCCCCGAAATTTTATGGCATATGTTGCCGCCTTGTGCCACACTTTGGCGCTGCAATCCTTGAGGTTCATTGTCGGGACATCAAACCTATACATAGCCAAGGTACTCGAAACGTGCCTTTGTGCACCACTATGTCGGTGAAGGCATGGAAGAAGGTGAATTCTCCGAAGCCCGTGAGGACTTGGCGGCCTTGGAGAAACTTGGCGTTTCGGGTCACGAGTCTGGTAAAGATGATCATGCTGGTGATGGTGACGATGATGATGATGATGATGGTGATGATGTGATGTGGTGATCAGCGTGATGACAACAAAGAACATGTTGTTCTCCTTCTTGTTGTGGTTGTGGTTATGGTTGTGGTTGTGGTTGTGGTTGTGATTGTTGTGGTTGTTTTGGTTGTTGTGGTTGTTGTGGTTGTTGTGGTTGTTGTGGTTGTTGTGGTTGTTGTGGTTGTTGTGGTTGTTGTGTTTGTTGTGGTTGTTGTGGTTGTTGTGGTTGTTGTGGTTGTTGTGGTTGTTGTGGTTGTTGTGGTTGTTGTGGTTGTTTGTGGCTGTGGCTGTGGCTGTGGCTGTGGCTGTGGTTGTGGTTGTGGTCGTGGTCGTGGTGGTGGTTGTGGTTGTTGTTGTTGTTGTTGCTGCTGCTGCTGCTGTTGCTGCTGCTGCTACTGTTGCTGTTGCTGTCGTTGTTTCTGTGAGGAATATGGTGGTTATGATGGTGAACATGATGATGAGGATGATGCTGATTGAAAATGAAGATGGTGTGGGAGAAGGCGATGATGATGTTTTTGCACTCATGTTCTGTTGATGCTGAGGATGATGATGTTGATGACCACTGTGATGGAGTTGATGTGCTTGACAACAAGTTTGAGTTTGAAAAGATGTTTTTCCAACCCATCTTTTCTGTTGAGCTTGGAACCTCCGTGTGGTGTTTGACCTTTGGCCTGCCTGCCACGCATGGCAGCTAGGAAAGATTACGAAGAGGTCGGCATCGAAACTGCAGAGGTGCCCTGTGCTCGATATGTTTAGATGTGCTCTGCGTTTGTGAAGAGTTTCATCCATCAAACGGGTGGTTCGAGACCATTTGTGTAGTTCCTTTTGATTTCAAACGGTTCGCATTGTTCTTGATTTCTTGATTTTGTTTGCATCTGTTTTCGGGGTTCGCGATTTGATTGCTCGTCTTTCTGGCTGAGGGCGAGGGTGAAGAAGAAGGGTATGGAAACTTGGTTAGCTTACCATTTTGTCTTGTTTTCCCTGCATGGAATCCGGTATTTTGGGAAGTATAATAAAAGGAACTTGTTTGTGTGTTTGGCATTTTTGAGCAAATCAAAGGAGATGAGTTCTGAGTCTCACCCGCGTGAGACGAAGACGGATATCCGACCAACATCCAGATGTGATGCGCAGCCGAACTCCGTGCATTCTGCGCGAGGTGCTGCCAAAATGAACGCAGATCCTTAAGGCCACAAAATCTCACAAGAGATCAGGTTTTAATTTGTCGTTTGTTTTTCATCAAAAATTGAGTTCCGTCCTTGCATCGGAAAATTCAGACAATGATAAATGCCATGGGACATTTAGGTAGTTGTTTGTTGCACTTCGGATGAAAAATGGTGGCCAAAACATGGCTTAACAATACAGTTGATTTACCTGTTAGGATTTGGTCATACATAGGCTGAAGAGTTATGACTGCTAAGATAGTTCATATTATTTCCAACCAGCCCCGCGAAAGTAACATGTTATTTCAAGAAAAATGAAATATTTTTCATGAATCAATGAGTAATGAGTCAATGAGCCATCATTAAAGAAATTTAACGTTTTTCGGGTGAATCAGCCCAGGCAGCCCGGGTTCCGGAAGCTGGGGAGTTCACACCAGACATATTGAGACTGCTGGGCCAGCCGTGATTTCTCTGTCTTTGGCTCGTTGTTTTCTTTGTTAGTGGTTACTTGTTGGCTGCCACTTGTTTGATTGGTGAAAGGTGGTGAGGCGAATCCTGACTGAAGGTGGTCTCTTCTGATGATATCCGATGATTCTGTTTGGTTCCTTTCGGCTCAAGGATTTGTGCCTGAGGTGTGCCCCATCGCACGGTGTGCTTCCGACACGAAACCCATTTGTGCAACAACTCTCTTCAGTTCGTAGCCATGCGTGAGGCAATCTGCATCCATATTGGACAGGCCTGCGGCTGGTTGGGCTCTGGGTGAGACAGGCTGTACATCTTTCGCTGTCGCATATCAATAAATATGCACAGTACACGGTGTACACGTAACATCTACATCTTCAAGCATTGACCCTTCCGCACGCACATTCTTGACGATGAACTTCGAATAGTGATTGTTTTGAAGCGAGAATGGATTGCTGTGACCTCACTGCCACAGGGCGGAGTTCAGATTGGAAATGCGCCGCTTGTCTGGACCCGTTGGACGTGTTGGATGCCATGAGAAGATGGGGGGCTGAACGCCAACTACATGCTGTGGCATTTCTTTGAAGTAGAAGCCATCATGTTCACAAGAGCACACATATCCCGTGTGGCTATAAATCAAACTGATCAACACGTGACCCAGGGAACTTCTCTCACAGGGAGAAACCACCATTCTCATTTATTTTCCACGGGGACTCCTTTGGTCATGGTTCGTTTTCTGCTTTTAAGCACCTTTTTTCCATGGTTCCATGACTTTTCCTTGAAATCATGGGTGTGTAGCTGGTCTTTGGTCCAGGTGCTGGGAGCTTTTCTGTTTGGAGCACGGCATCCAACCTGATGGCCAGATGCCTTCCGACAAGACCATCGGCCACTGGGACATGCATTTCTTATACTCTGCTGGTCTGCTTCTGGCAAGCATAGATTCAGAATGATTCAAATATGTCCCGGAAGTCGTTCTTGCGTTGCTGCCGAAATTGGGGTGAGGCAGGCAGCAGTTAGTACTAGTCAGTCTCATGACCTTTACCCTGAGAAGAAGTTGGACAGAGGTCCGGGGATTGATCATCTGCCCTATGGTGAAGAGAAAGAATTAACGGTCAGTGTCAATATCTTTGAAAAGCGCAAGGAACCAACAGGTCTACACCGTATGATTTTTCCCCATCTGCTCAATTTGCTGGTTCATTTTTCACCTCAGCTTGCAAAGCGGTGTGGGAGGTGGTGGAGATGACGCATTCAATACGCTCCTTGGCGAGATGGCGGGATGACTTGGGGATGGATCATTTCTCAGGTGGTTGTGTCCTTCCAGTTCTTCCAGCCCTCCAAAGGATCTCGACCTGTTATTTCATCTGACACCACAGCTGGAGGGGTTGGAAAAAGAACAGGGTCATCCTACCCGAACGTTGTCGTTCAACAGCTCACACGTCTATGTTCTCAGGTTCTTCTCCGAAACTGGCGCAGGCAAGCACGTACCCCGGTGTGTGATGGTCGACTTGGCACCTTGGCAGTCATTGGTTGGATCAAGGCAGGGTGGTGGTGGTGGCGGCGGCGGTGGCGGTGATGGTGATGGTGATGGTGATGGTGATGGTGATGCCTGCTGATGGTGATGGTGATATAAACGTAAAGAATTGCTTGCGGTGATGTTTGGGATGGCTCTTATGAATACGGTGCTGACGATGGTGATGATGATGATGACGATGATGATGATGGTGATGATGATGATGATGGTGGTGATGATGATGATGATGACGGCGGCGACGACGACGGTGGTGTTGATGATGATGATGATGGTGGTGGTGATGATGATGACGATGATGATGATGGCTATGATGACGATGGTTGTGATTTTGAGTCTGGTTGTGATGATGATCATGACGGCGATGAAGATGACATCGGTGATGATGCCAAGGAACAGAAACTGGGGTTGGCATGCGGTCTGGTCACCACCACCACCACCACAACGACTAGACCACCATCACCACCACCAGTATCATCATCCTCATCATCATCACAACTGTCAGCACCATTAACAACGCCATCAAAAACATAATCGCACGCATTCTATACGGTAATCACCACTGTCAACATCATCATCACCGTTATCATCACCATCATCGTCGTCATCATCATCATCATCATCATCATTCATCGTAATCGTCATCATCATCATCATCATCGTCGTCATCGTCATCATCATCATCATCAGCCTCATAATAATCATCATCATCATAACAATCTTCGACATCATCGTAATCATCAGCGTCAATGTTGTCATCGTGATCGTCAAAGTCATCATCATCATCGTCATCATCACCATCATCATCATCATCGTCATCACCATCGTCATCATCACCATCATCATCATCATTATCATCATCATCATCATCATCATCATCGCAATCAACATCGGTGCAGTTGCACCATGGGCGGTTTCATCGCCACTCCATGGCTCCCCACCGGCCAGTTCACAGTTTACTCAAACGATGTTGATGATGTGATTGGTTACTCCCGTGTCATTCCCATGTTCGCGCCTCAACCGGCAAAAATGCAAGCCTGCAAGCTGCTCAGGAACCGACAGTTGTTGATGAGGTGCGCACGGGCACCTACCGTCAGCTCTTCCATCCAGAACAGTTGATTTCCGGAAAAGAAGACGCGGCCAACAACTTTGCACGAGGTGGCCGGATGCATTTTTTTCACATTGCTGCAGCATACATGCACTGTCATTGTAGCGTTCTTTAATAGACTTGGGCCGTGTATCTTGCCTCATTTTCTTGCTTGAAGTGTCAGATTGTGGGTTTAGGGTTTTATGTTTCGGTATTTTCCTTTGAACTCCAACGCTGACTTCTGGACGCCATCGGCAGTTGCACGAGGTCACTATACCATTGGCAAAGAGATTGTGGATTTGGTCCTGGACAGGATTCGGAAATTGGCGGACAACTGCACAGGAAACCCAGCTTCATCGAGCGTTTTCCATGCAAACAATCTATGCGTGCGAGCAGCCAAACAATTTAGGGTTCGGTTTTTGTTAATGTTTGCAAGCCAGAACTGCAAGTATTTTCGCTTGCCAGATGTGCACCTGCAATTTTCCTTGAGGACTGCAAGGGTTCTGCGTCTACAATGCTTGTGGAGGTGGCACTGGTTCTGGCCTGGGTTGCCTGATGTTGGAGCGTTTGTCAGTGGCATGGCAGCATTTTAGAACGGCTTTCATGTCAAAGAATGCTAGCAGTTCCGTGCGTCTCTTGCATTCCTGCTGCGTCCGGTTCGTGAAGCCGAACTGCGTCCTAAGGTGGATTACGGCAAAAAGAGCAAAATCTCCTTCACTGTGTGGTGCTGCCCACAGGTTGCCACAGCAGTTGTCGAACCCTACAACACCGCGACTTCGCAGTGGTTTATGTATTCGATTTTTTGGTCCCGTCGTTGTGTTTTTTGGATCCTTTGTCAAAGACAGACAGCCAAGATTTTAGCCTACAGTCCCAAAAAGGTTCTCTGCGTGCATTCATTGTTGGAGCACACGGACGTAACGATCATGTACGACAATGAAGCTCTCTACGATATTTGTCGCAGGAACTTGGACATTGAACGCCCAACTTACACTAATTTGAACAGGCTGATTGCCCAGATTATCTCGAGCTTGACCGCCTCCCTTCGCGACTTGTCTGATGAAGTAGAGCAGTCAAAGTAGGTTTCAGTTGCGAACAAGACGTCGTTATACACATGTACAGCATTCATCAAGGATAACGAAGGTTGCCAATACATTCACACATTGCATCGAAATATAGAGCACTTGTTTCAAATCCGGTCGCACATACAAATTCATTTATTTCCCCGTGGTGCCCAGCTGTGCTGGGGCGGAAGTTTCGGAAAGAGTAGAAAAGTGAAGCAAAGTGACATGATGGAATGAACGGCTGGGTGAAACCAAATGACGGGAGCACATGAAATCAAAGGAAATGAAATGAAATCACGAAGAGTGAAGGAAAGGAAAAGGTAGGGAAGGGAAGGGAAGGAAAGGAAATCACATGAAATGAGAGAAATGAAAGCCTGAAAGAATGAAAGAAAGAAGGATTGAACGAATGAACTGGCTGCATGGCTGAATGATTCACTGGCTGACTGACTGACTGACTGACTGACTGACTGGCTGGCTGACTGACTGACTGAGGGACGGACGGACGGACGGACTGGCTGCGTGAGCCAAGTCTTCTTTGCGCAACCTTAGTTTACCAGTTTCTTCTCTTTACGATGCCTTGAGCAACCTCCCGTTTGGCAACCTCCTGTTTGAAATCCCGAAGGTTGCACCAGGTCTAAAAACTGTCCGTCACGCAGCTCTTAAATGCGAGGAGCGTCACGCCAGATCCACAAGCGCCTTTTAGCAGCTGGTAACCTCCAACTGCCTTGAATCGGCGGAGAGTCGCAGCGTCACTAAGATTCCTGCGCGCAGCTGTTCCAAGGTGTATCGCCACCCCGAGTTCCAACCCTGCATAGCGTGGACGCACACATGCGCAGACTCCGGCTATTCTCAGACTCCGGTCTTCAGCCCAGAAGCTCCGGTGTGCACTGGAGAAGGTTCCAAAGGTTCCGGAGAAGGTCTGGGAGGCTTTGGCGCAGAGCCAGGAAGTTCAACAGGGTTCCGGAGAAGGTTCCGGAGAAGGTTCCGGAGAAGGTTCCGGAGAAGGTTGGAGAGGCTTTGGCCAGGTCAGATTCAACAGGTTCCGGCGAAGGTTCTGGGAGACTTGAATTTTGACGCAGGCCGCCAAAGCTGCTTGCGAAGAAGCCAAGCGTCATGGGCTGGGTGCTATCCTTCGCCAGCGCGAAGTTGGAGCTCGTAAGCCACGAACTGCCAACACTGCTGGGCGTGAGACTGCACCAGGCAGGCGCCGGATGTGGAAGTTTCTAGGAGTTCCCCATGGAATGTCTCAAAAAAACTTAAGAAAAATGGTGCAAGATAGTTATTGTTTTTCCAATGTTGAGATGGTTGAATTTTTCAGTGGCGCAAAAGCAAAGGTTGGACAGCGAGAGCTACTTGCAGCGATTAAGGTTCTCAATTACGATCTGACGACACCAACATTATGTCCAGCAGCCAGCAGTGACTTTGGCTGCGTTGACAGACGCGCTCATCATTGCCTGCCAGTGGAACGGCGTGTGACTTTGTCCAGTAGCTTGCAAAAGCGGCAAACGAACCCTCTTTTCCTCTGACCAAAGCCGCTGGATTCGTTGGTGAAGCAAAGCAACCCAAAGATGATAACATGGATGGTTCGGCCAATAAAGGCGATCAACAGGAAGGCAGAGGTCCTGCAGTTGGTCAATCCGTCCCGAACCAATCCATGCAGTTTCCGATGCCTGCAGGTGGATTGGGCAAAGTAGAGGCCATGGTGTCTTGAGGGCCATGGCGGTTACAACTCACTTGCGCAAATACAAAGAGGCTTATGAGCCTGCATGGGACATGTGCACCCCAGATGAAAAGGAGAGGAGACGCCCATGGATGCGGCGGAGTTTGAAAAGTACTTAAACCTGCTTGCTGTCGAAGGGGCTTGGGGTGGAGCCTTGGAGTTGACGGCTTTGGAAAACACACTGAATTTGAAGATTAGTGTGAAGGCTGGTGACCATACATGTGTTTTCAATAATCAGTAATGGTGACCAAACAGCTTTGATGTTGAATTTTGCGGGGAAGCGCTATGAGGCAACGAAAGTGACTGGGGTGCTATCAAAGAGGGTTACAGTAAAAGTTGCGAACAAGACGTCGTTATACATGTAAAGTAAAGCATCCATCAAGGATAACGAACGTTAAATACATTCACACATTGCATCGAAATATAGAGCACTTGTTTCAAATCCGGTCGCACATACAAATTCATTTATTTCCCCGTGGTGCCCAGCTGTGCTGGGGCGGAAGTTTCGGAAAGAGTAGAAAAGTGAATCAAAGTGACATGGAATGAACGAACGGTGAAATCAAATGACATGAGCACATGAAATGAAAGGACATGGAATGAAATCACGAACAGGGAAGGAAAGGAAAAGGTAGGGATGGGAAGGGAAGGAAATCACATGAAATGAAAGACTGAAAGCCTTCACACTGACACGCCCACGCCGTGGAGGCGGGCTCCCTGCATAGAAGGCGAGTGCAAAGTCATCGGAGGCGACCAGGTAGGAGTGTGCAGGGGATGTACACTCCTTTGTTCCATTTGGTCCCCGTTGACTTCTTCATCTTCATGTGCTGGTTTTTTGAGGTGCTGAAGCGCGGTGCCTACATCATCGGATGCGGGCTTTTTCTGCTCATTTATTCGGGTTTGATGATTGCTTTCCTGCAGAAAACTTCTGCAATGAGTCATCGCCCACTTTGGATGTTCCTTTTGACCGCGGCCCTCGGGCACAATGGAGGAGATGGCTTCGCCTGCTGCGTCGCAGCCGGGCAATTCGGACAGCTACTTTGATTGGGCGCCGCCGATATGTTCGGCGTGGGTAAAATGTGGTTTTGCGCGCTTCTCTCGGGATTGTCCGTTGCTGCTGGCATCTCGCAAGGGCCAGGGCCCCCGCATTGAGTTGCTATAGCTGGTGACTCACGGTGACCCCTCAATGCACTGCAGTTGAGCGTGCCGCCTGGGTTTCTGCGTGGTGGTGCTGCGAGCCGCTGTGAGCGTCTCTTCGGTGGTTTGAAAGCTCTGCTAGCTGAAGCAGAGCAGGCAGAGGAAAAAGGCGCGGAAACAGATGCAGCCCCCGCAATAATTTGCTGCAGGAATTGAGAAGCTTAGTAACACAGTGTTCTAGGAGAAATGGATTGGAAAGCCCAACACCTGCCAAAGGTGTAAGGGTGCTGGTGTCACACAGCAGACTGCAAAACAACAGATTGGGAAATGGTAATAGGAACGGTCTTTTTTACGCTGTCAGTGATGCTCGCAGAATCGTTGGGCATGGGGTTCAAAAAATTATTAAAGGCATCAAAAAGTAAATATTTAAGGCATCAATAATGAAATATTTAAGGGATCAACAAAAAATCATTTTGCCTGCGCTGGTGCAGTCTTTTGGCCCTTTTATGCCATTTTCAAATCTTGTGGTCTTTGAATCTCCGTCCTTCAGTCCTCTTCCTTGGTCCCCTGGTCCCTTGGTCCTCTGATCCCTTGGTCCTTTGGTCCCTTGGTCCTCTGGTCCCTTGGTCCTCTGGTCCTCTGGTCCCTTGATCCTCCGGTCCCTTGGTCCTCTGGTCTTCTGGTTGTTTGGTCCTTCCGTCCTTTGGTGGCTCTGGTGCCTGAAAACAGTTGAAGAAGAACCCTTAATTCAACCAGCCGTAAAAAAATTTAAATCAGCCTCAATAACCCCTAAACTACCCGCCAAGCCAAAGTAAGTCTTAAACGAATCCTTAACCAACCCTCAATCAGCCCTACACTAACCCTAAATAAACCTTAAACAAATCTTACATAAACCCTAAACGAAATCTAAACGAACCTTAAATAAGTTGTAAGCGAAACCAAAATCAACTTTAAACCAGTCGCCAAATAAACCCTAAACCACCCCTAAAAAACAATAAGCCAACCGTAAATAAACCCTAAATAAATCTTAAGCAAACCCAAATAAACCACAAACCAGCCCTACATAAACCCTAGACCAACCTTGAACCAACCAGAAATAAATCACTAAACCAACCTTAAAGACACCGGAAACTACATAGACTAAACCAATCAAAAATAACCCCTAAGCCAACCCCAAAGAAACCCTGAACCAACCCTAAATAACACCTAAATCAGCCACGAACCAATCCCAAATACATCCTGAATTAACCCTAAATAAATTTTGAGCAGCACCTACACAAATCTTTAATACCAACCCTAAACAAACCCTAAAACCAACCCTAAATATACCCTAAACAAATCTCAAACCAACCTTAAATAAACAAACAACCAACCCTCAATAGATCCCAAAGGAAACCTAAACCACAAAGTTTTGAACGAAATCAAAATAAACCCTAAAACAACTCTACACAAACACCAAAAATCTTTTAATAACTTTAAATAATATTTGAACGAAACCCAAAGAACCGTTTTACCCATCCTGACTAGACACCTAGTGAACCATAGGCCAAACCTAAGCTTACCCTAAACCAACCTAAGTCAACGTACTAGGCATCAAACCAAGCCTAAATCAACCCTAAACCAAACATAAACAAACTTTAAGCCAACATAAGTTTCAAAGCAACCATTGAAAATCAAAAATTCGAACTCCAAAGTGTTGCAGGTGCTGCCGAAACGGCAGCGCCGAGCCCTGCGAATGCTCGATTTCTAGGTCCAATGCCCTGCAAGAACCTTACGGGCGAGAGGCTCCACTTCCAAAACGATGCAGGTACCACGGAAATGCTTGGTTTTGTCTCCAAACTGTTGCGAGGGGGCCATAGAAAACAAGGAATTCCAGGGAATATTTTTTTTGATGCCTTAAAAAAATATTTTTGGATCCCCACGGTATTTTTTTTGATGCCTTATTTTTATTTTTGGATCCCTCACCCGTGCGGTCAGAGTCGTGGTCATGGAGTTCTTCGTGCCATGGCTGTCACGCACCTTGGAAAGCACAAGGAAGCTTACGAGGAACACGGATATGGTCACTCCTGATTCAGCAGAGGCGCCGTGGATGCCGCAGACTTCGAGAAATATCCGAATCTTTTGTCAGCAGAGGGATCATGGAGAGGAGGGCTGGAGCAGAAGTTTCGGAAAGAGTAGAAGTGAAGCAAAGTGACATGATGGAATGAACGGCTGGGTGAAACCAAATGATGGGAGCACATGAAATCAAAGGTAATGAAATGAAATCACGAAGAGGGAAGGAAAGGAAAAGGCAGGGAAGGGAAGGGAAGGAAAGGAAATCACATGAAATGAAAGAATGAAAGAAAGATGGATTGAACGAATGAATTGACTGCATGGCTGAGTGACTCACTGACTGACTGGCTGACTGGCTGGCTGACTGACTGACGGACTGGTTGAGTGAATGAAGTTAAGGTCTTCTCCAAGCCACATCTTCGCGAGCCAAGTTTTTTTTGCGCAACCTTAGTTTCCCCGAGCTTCTTCACTGGGCCACCTCTTCTCTGATCTGCCTCTGCTCTGAGCCTCTTGTTCTCTGAGCTAGCTCTTCTGCAACCAAATTCTTCTCTATTATGATGCCTTGGGCAACCTCCTGTTTGGCAACCTCCTGTTTGAAATCCCGCATAGCCCGAAAGTCGCACCATGTCTAAAAACTGTCCGTCGCGCAGCTGTTGCAATGCGTTTGGCAACCTCGCAGCTGCAGTCCTGCAAAGCAGGAGCGTCTGAATCGGTGGACTTTCTTGTGCACAGCTGCTCCAAGGTGTATCGCCACCCCCACCAATCCCGCATACGGCGGACGCACCCGCCACAGACCGTCAGTTTTTAAGCGCTATTTTGGCAAACTACGGCCTGCAACCGTGAAAGCAACCTTCCCTCAGCAAAGCCCTCGGGGGCACAATACCTATTCAAAAAAAGCACTGGTTTTTGCACCTTCATCCTTTCACCTGCAAACTCATTCTCTCCCTGCCTCTTGCCGTGCATAAGGTTTCCAGTGACTGCTCGAGCCAAGATGAAAGCCCCCCCACTGACATTTGTCACTAACTCGGAAGTTTGCTATCAGATTTCCAGTCACCATTGCATCCGCTCACGCACACACACACACACACATTTACGAGTATGTTCATACAGGTAAAAGCATGTGCATACAGCTGCATACATGTAAGCGCGCTCAGCCATTCAGCTGCATGCATGCAAGTCTACATCCTTGTGTTTACATTTGCATAGATACAAAAGTGTACATACTGGTATTGTCATTTTTCGGGCATGTAGACACATGTAGGCACATCTATCAACAGTACATACATGCAAAATGTACACGTGTATGCGTATACCTTTTGACCCAGGAAGACAGCAAGCAGACAGGCAGACGCCGACGGACAGACCACCAGGCAGACCGACCGACCAACCGACCGACCGACCGACTGACGGACAAACACACACACACACATACATACATACATACATACATACATACATACATACATACACATACCACATACATACATACATACACATACACCACATACACCACATACACCACATACACCACATACACCACATACACCACATACACCACATACACCACATACACCACATACACCACATACACCACATACACCACATACACCACATACATACATGCATACATATACATACATATATACATACATGCATACATGCATGCATACACACATGCATACATACATACCTACATATTTACCTACCTACCTACTTATCTAAATACCTACCTACATACTTACATACATACATACATACATACATACAGACAGACAGACAGACAGACAGTCACATACATACATTCAGTCATACATACATAGAAGCAGACAGACAGACAGACAGCCAGACAGTCAGCCAGCCAGCCAGACAGACAGACAGACATACGTAGATACATACATACATACATGCATGCATGCATGCATGCATGCATGCATGAATGCATATACATACGCACCAGATAGACAAACGGGCAACTAGACAGATAGACAGATTGACAGATAGACAGATAGACAGACAAGCAGACAGACAGACAGGCAGGCAGAAAGACAGGTAGATAGATAGATAGAAAGATAGATAGATAGAAAGGTAGATAGATGCATAGATACCTAGATACATAGTTACATAGATATTGAGACAGATGCATACGTACATGCGTACATGTGTACATGTGTACATTGAAACATGTGTGCAGACATGCATATACGTTACATACGGATTGCAGACAGATATACATACATACATGCGTACGTACGTGTACAAACACACTCATTAAACAAGAACGGATCAGTGGCAACTTCTACCGTATCTGCACGTTACCTCGATATTTACCACTCAGTTTCCTGTCAATATCGATATGGATAGAGAATGCCCGGGTAGAAAATGAATACGTTGACCTGGCCGAACAAGTGACCAGGTTTTGATGGGGCATTGAATGTGGACATCACCGAGTGTCTTGGATTTGCTTTATTGATTGCCCCAAAATTGTTCTGCATGTACGGATCCCTTTCCAGAAACGTTTCGTTCGTTCGCAAACAACACGACCCGGCAGGTTCCAAACCAATTTGGTTCCATATCCGCGCATCCACTTCATGTTGACCTCCTATGCTCCAGTCATCTCCGCGGAGAAGGCATACCATGAGCAGCTTTCTGTGGCAGAGATCACCATGTCCGTGTTCGAACCAGCCTCGATGATGGTGAAGTGTGACCCCCGTCACGGCAAGTACATGGCTTGCTGTATGATGTACCGTGGAGACTCAGCTGAAAGTCTGATCACCTTCGCTGCCTTTGTTTCAAAGACCAGTCAATCGCACGGTGGGTGCTTCCATGCACTTTGTCTCTGTGATTGACACCATCCTGCCGCGGCCATTCTCCAATATGCATACATCCATGTCTTTTTTTTCTTTCTCCTTTGCATAAGTTTATTCACTTGATTCAAAATGCATTTATTGGCCAAGGAGATGTGGTGCCAAAGGATGTGAATGCGGCAGTTGCCACCATCAAGACCAAGCGAACCATCCAGTTCGTGGATTGGTGCCCCACTGGCTTCAAGTGCGGCATCAACTATCAACCACCTACTGATCCTGGGGCTTGCTTAACGTCTTCTTTTCTCATGGGCTCACCCACTTGACTTGGGGAGGGCATCTCTTGGGAGTATCTTATAGAACGGGCTAGCGCCCGGGTGCCGCCGACCCCCCTGCTTGGGGGTTGGGCTGGAGGCGCAAGCACAGGAGGTGGAAAACCCTTGGATGGTTTTAAGGGTTTAGGGGCTGGCAAACGGCAAGCTTGGACGCCCAGAAGAAGCCATGGATGTGGCCTTGGAAGAAGCGATGGATCTGGCCGTGGGGTCGCTGTGGCCTGCGTTGGAGGCAGGCCTTTGGACGCCTGTTGGCTGAAGGTTGCAAGGGCTTTGACGTTTTGGGGGTTTGGAGGGTTTGGAGGGTTTGGAGCGTTTGGAGGGTTTGGCGCGTTTGGAGGGTTTGGAGCGTTTGGAGCGTTTTAAGGGTTTAGGGGCTGGCAAACGGCAAGCTTCGACGCCCATAAGAAGCCATGGATGTGGCCTTGGGACGCCTGTTGGCTGCGAAGGCCTGGCGAACGGCACGCTGGACCGCCCAGAAGAAGCGACGGATCTGGCCTTGGGGTCGCTGTTGCCTGCGCTGGACGCCCATAAGAAGCCATCGATGGGTGGTTTTAGAGGTGTGGAGGGTTTGGAGCGTTTGGAGCCCATAGACGCTTTTGCAGAGCTTTGAGGGTTTCAAAGGTTTTGACGTCTTGGGGGTTTGGAGGGTTTGGAAGGTTTGGAGCGTTTGGAGCGTTTTAAGGGTTTAGGGGCTGGCAAACGGCAAGCTTGGACGCCCAGAAGAAGCCATGGATGTGGCCTTGGAAGAAGCAATGGATCTGGCCGTGGGGTCGCTGTGGCCTGCGTTGGAGGCAGGCCTTTGGATGCCTGTTGGCTGAAGGTTGCAAGGGTTTTGGCGTTTGGAGGGTTTGGAGGGTTTGGAGCGTTTGGAGGGTTTGGAGGGTTTGGAGGGTTTGGAGCGTTTTAAGGGTTTAGGGGCTGGCAAACGGCAAGCTTGGACGCCCATAAGAAGCCATGGATGTGGCCTTGGGACGCCTGTTGGCTGCGAAGGCCTGGCGAACGGCACGCTGGACCGCCCAGAAGAAGCGATGGATCTGGCCTTGGGGTCGCTGTTGCCTGCGCTGGAAGCAGGCCTTGGGACGCCTGTTGGCTGCGAAGGCCTGGCGAACGGCACTCGGGACCGCCCAGAAGAAGCGATGGATCGGGCCTTGGGGTCGCTTTTGCCTGCGCTGGACGCCCATAAGAAGCCATCGATGGTTTTAGGGGTTTGAGGGTTGTGGAGGGTTTGGAGCGTGTGGAGCGTTTGGATGGTTTTAAGGGTTTAGGGGCTGGCAAACAGCAAGCTTGGACGCCCAGAAGAAGCCATGGATGTGGCCTTGGACGAAGCGATGGATCTGGCCGTGGGGTCGCTGCGGCCTGCGTTGGAGGCAGGTCTTGGGACGCCTGTTGGCTGAAGGTTGCAAGGGTTTTGACGTTTTGGGGGTTTGGAGGGTTTGGAGGGTTTGGAGCGTTTGGAGGGTTTGGAGGGTTTGGAGGGTTTGGAGGGTTTGGAGGGTTTGGAGGGTTTAGGGGCTGGCAAACGGCAAGCTTGGACGCCCATAAGAAGCCATGGATGTGGCCTTGGGACGCCTGTTGGCTGCGAAGGCCTGGCGAACGGCACACTGGACCGCCCAGAAGAAGCGATGGATCTGGCCTTGGGGTCGCTGTTGCCTGCGCTGGAAGCAGGCCTTGGGACGCCGTTGGCTGCGAAGGCCTGGCGAACGGCACCCGGGACCGCCCAGAAGACTTGGACGAAGCGATGGATCTGGCCGTGGGGTCGCTGTGGACTGCGTTGGAGGCAGGCCTTGGGACGCCTGTTGGCTGAAGGTTGCAAGGGTTTTGACGTTTTGGGGGTTTGGAGGGTTTGGAGGGTTTGGAGCGTTTGGAGGGTTTGGAGGGTTTGGAGGGTTAGGGGCTGGCAAACGGCAAGCTTGGACGCCCATAAGAAGCCATGGATGTGGCCTTGGGACGCCTGTTGGCTGCGAAGGCCTGGCGAACGGCACGCTGGACCGCCCAGAAGAAGCGATGGATCTGGCCTTGGGGTCGCTGTTGCCTGCGCTGGACGCCCATAAGAAGCCATCGATGGTTTTAGGGGTTTGAGGGTTGTGGAGGGTTTGGAGCGTGTGGGGCGCTTGGATGGTTTTAAGGGTTTAGGGGCTGGCAAACGGCAAGCTTGGACGCCCATAAGAAGCCATTGATGTGGCCTTGGGATGCCTGTTGCTAAGAAAGACAAGTTCCACACCTGCGGTGGTCCCAGGCGCCGCCCCTGCCTTGGCCAAGGCCGGGGTCGGCGGATTTTGTTGGCAGTGATCAAATCCAAGGTGGTTCCTGGAGGTGATTTGGCCAAAGTCATGCGCGCCTGCTGCATGATATCGAACTCCACCGCCACTAGCACTGCATTTTTTCCTCCTGTGGATTACATTGTCGGAACCAAAGAAGGGTAAGAAGGGTGGGGGCACCTCAATGTTTAAATACTTCACGTTCCGGGGTGGAAAACATTGTTCCCAGGCATTTTAACGAGTCCTATTCCAAGCAGTTTCGCGTTTTGCTGCGAGGACGAATCAAACGCTACCGTGCTAAGGCTGATTGTGTACACATCAAGGACCCATCTTGAACTGAAAAGTTTGACAAACCCAATCTTAACTTCAGGTTCACATGTGTTTATCGGACCAACTAAAAGTCTGGCAATGCTGTTTCGAAAATGAAACCTTGTGCCGCAGTTGTTGAGAAGTGGGTCCCTAATGTCTTGGTGAGCTTTGTGCCCCAGACAGGGATCGAACGGGGATGTTTCAAGGCGATCGCAGAAGTCTTTTCTCGCATCGACCACAAGTTCGACCTCATGTAGCTGGGCCGGCGTCTGCGCTTGGGTATTCAGGCCTTCATGTCAGTCGTTCATAAACGCTTTCAGAAAGTGTTTCGTGCAGGAGCCACAAGCTTGGATTCCAAAGCCACTGTGTTGATGTGAGAAAGTGTGGAACCCTGTGGTTGCTGGTCGCTTAATTAAGGCCCCGAGGCCTTGAAATTGAACGACATATGTTGCGGCCTTGTGCCACACCTCGTCATCAGGTCTCAGGCATCAAACTTTATATAGCTAAGGTATTCGAAACGTGCCTTTGTGCACCACTATGTTGGTGAAGGCATGGAAGAAGGTGAATTCTCCGAAGCCCGTGAGGACTTGGCGGCCTTGGAGACGCTTGGCGTTTCGGGCCAGAAGTTTGGTGATGATGATGGTGGTGATGGTGATGGTGATGATGATGATGATGAAGAAGATGATGATTGATGACGACGATGATAGTGATAATGATGATGATGATGAGGAGGATGAAGATGACAATGACTATGTCGACAGTGGTGAAGATGGCGGTGATGATATCAGTGTTGATGATGTGTTGACGATAAATCAGAAGATGATCGTGCTGTTGTTGACGACGATGACAACATCGACGGCCACGACGAGAAGGAGGAGGAAGATGATGGTGATGCCGGGAATGATGAAAATCAGGGTGATGATGAGCATGACGATTGTTTCGACAATGCTGAAGATGAAGACGAAGAAGAAAATGTGATGATGGTGATGGTGATGCTGGCGAAGATGAAGATGACGAGGAAGTTGTGGATGATGATGCTGGCAATGATTCTGACGACGATGTGGAAGATGACGACGGTCACGATGACGGCGATGATTTTGAGTATGATCATGCTGATGAAGCTGGCGGTGCTGATGCTGATTGATGCTGACGCTGACGCTGACGCTGATGATGATGATGATGATGATGAGGAAGAACCTGATGGTTGTGATCATGTTGAGGACTGTGACCACCGTGATTATGAAAAAGAAGATGTTGTTGCTGCTGCTGCTGCTGCAGCTGTTGGTTTTGCTGCTGCTGCTGGCACTGCTGCTGCTGCTGCTGCTGTCGTTGTGGTTGTGGTTGTGGTTGTGGTCGTGGTCGTGGTCGTGGTGGTGGTTGTGGTTGTGGTTGTGGTTGTGGTTGTGGTAGTGGTAGTGGTAGTGGTAGTGGTAGTGGTTGTCGTTGTGGTTGTGGTTGTGGTTGTGGTTGTTGTTGTTGTTGTTGCTGTTGCTGTTGCTGTTGCTGTTGGTGTTGTTGTTGGTGTTGTGGTTGTTGGTTGTTGGTTGTTGGTTGTTGGTTGTTGGTTGTTGGTTGTTGGTTGTTGGTTGTTGGTTGTTGTTTGTTGTTGTTGTTGTGGTTGTTGTTGTTGTTGTTGCTGCTGTTGTTGTTGTTGTCGTTGTCCTGCTGCTGCTGCTGCTGTTGCTGTTGCTGTCGTTGTTTCTGTGGATGATGCTGATTTGATAATGAAGATGGTGTGGGAGAAGGCGATGATGATGTTTTTGCACTCATGTTCTGTTGATGCTGAGGATGACGATGTTGATGACCACTGTGATGGAGTTGATGTGCTTGACAACAAGTTTGATTTTTGAACAACCGTTTTCCCAGCCCATCTTTTCTGTTGAGTTTGGAACCTCCGTGTGGTGTTTGACCTTTGGCCTGCCTGCCACGCATGGAAGCTAGGAAAGATTACGAAGAGGTCGGCATCGAAACTGCAGAGGTGCCCTGTGCTCGATATGTTTAGATGTGCTCTGCGTTTGTGAAGAGTTTCATCCATCAAACGGGTGGTTCGAGACCATTTGTGTAGTTCCTTTTGCTTTCAAACGGTTCGCATTGTTCTTGATTTCTTGATTTTGTTTGCATCTGTTTTCGGGGTTCGCGATTTGATTGCTCGTCTTTCTGGCTGAGGGCGAAGGTGAAGAAGAAGGGTATGGAAACTTGGTTTGCTTACAATTTTGTTTTGTTTTCCCTGCATGGAATC